>JAREYC010000019.1:4545000-4692500 GCA_030015325.1 Cryptoblepharus egeriae | reverse complement strand
TGACACAGAGTAAGTCCCATTGATTACAATGGAATTTTTTTTCAGAGTAGAGAGACATAGGATTGGGGTCTAAGGCTGGGAGACAAGGGATTTGCTGTGAATAGACGGGTATAGGATTGGGACCTCAGACTGCAATCCTGTTTACACTTACCTGGGAGTAGGCCCTACTGATTATAATGGGACTTGCTCATGAGTAGATAGGCATACGTTGGTGTCTGAGGCTGCAATCCTATAGCACTCCTATAACTGGGAGGAATCCTATAACTGGGAGGAATCCTATAACTGCAATCCTATAACTGGGAGGAAGCCTAACTTAGTGTAGTGGAATTTGCCTTTGAGTAGACATGCTTAGGGTTGGGCTCTGATCTTGCATTCCTATTTACACTTTCCTGGGAGTAAGTCTAATGGACTACAATGGGACCTGTTTCTGAGTAGACATTGCAGGCACTGGATTGTCCTCTAAAACCCTGCGCTTCTCCTTTTTTTGGCAAATAGATCCCAAGCTTATACAGCTACTCAGAAGTAAGTTCCATTGTAGCCAGTGGTGCTTACTCCCAGGTAAGTGTGCATAGCTTTGCATCCGTAATAATTCTAGAAGAGGGGCAGTGGAAAATACTATTCATTGCCCCTTCCTCCCTCCTCTGTTGAATAAGAAGGAGCTTTGGACCCCCTTTCAGCTATGGCCTGTTGGAGTTACCACAATAATGCCAACCTATGTATGTTTACTTGGTGTTTGGTTATATACATTACTCATAGCTTAGGCAAGGACCAGTGTACTGTATGAGTCTCTATCAAGTTGCAGCATGGGGTGTGCATGCGAGAGAGAGAGAGAGAGAGATCCAACAACCCACAGCATTAAGATAGGTGAAGTCATGAACTACTTGTTGGTTGAGCGTCATCCATTGCCATATGGTGTCATTTGCCATTACTAACAGTGCTGCAGAATATTGCATGCCAGAGGTGGGGACCATACCCATTGAATGCTGATCTGCAGCGCATGAATTTCTTGCAAGGGTCGGCATGCTGCATGGTTAAAAATTGACATGCCATTTACTATATGTGTAAAGTGGATCAATCTGTTACTACAATGATACTGGTGCTTGTTCCCTGTTTCTGGAAGAGTCTGTAATGAGGGTAAGTAAACCATGTGAGTTTACCCCGTCAGTTTTGTGAACCATCAAAAATTGGGTTGGGATACACTCGTAGGCTGTGGGTTGGGATCCAAAAAATTGGGTTGGGATCCACATTATGAGAACCACTGCATAAGTAAACACGTAGGGAGCGGGGAGTTGTGTGTGTCCTAAACAAGTCAATTTATTTGAGGACAATTTCCCAGCAGTGTGTGACAGCAAGAAAACCTTTCTTTCTTCTACTTACTCCACACCATGCATGATTTTATAACCTGTAAAAATAACCTTTTCGTTATCTTAAACCAACCTAGAAGATCATATTGGTAGCATGATTTTTGTTACTTTCTCAGAGGTTGGCCAACTTTCTTAAACTATTTCCTATACAAAACTATTTCCTATACTACTAATGCTTCATTTGTAGAATGTGTATATTTGCTACAGCTGTACTCTGTTATTTTTTCCTTCCCCCACAGAAAATGGATTTGGGCACTTGGAGGCAAGAGGTTTGCTTCTACAAGTAAGTGGCTTCATAGAAAGTATTTTTAGCATTGACTTATTTGGAACATCAGCTATTAAAATAAATTATTCCTTTAGTATAATTGAGAGCTAGGATGATGTAGTGGCTCTGGAGTTGGTCTTGGAAGACAGGTTCAGATTCCTTTTTCAGCCCCAAAGTTTTCTTGGTGATCTTGGGACAGTCACTATCTCTCAGTCTCACCTACCTTACAGGGTGGTTGTGAAGACAAAAGGAGAGAAGGAACATCTGAGCTCCTTATTTTTTATTTCAACTTTTAATTATTTTATTTTTAAATTTCAATCATTTTATTTTTAAATGTGAAAAATAAATAATTTGAGGCTGAGGATTCTTGTTTGAGAGAAGTTTGACGTCGCATGATGCAAATACTTATTTATTCTATCATTTTGCTTTGAATGTTTTTGAAAACTGCTTTGCTGTGAAAGCGCAACAAGGCTTTTTAATGTACTTTGAGTAGCAATTTGACATCATAACCTCTGTGTGAGTCTGATTTATTTTGTAAAGGACACATAAAGGATAATCTGATAAAGTTATGCTAATCTAGTAATGCTAATCATTAGCTAAAAATAATGTCTTGTTCTTTTAATGGTTTTTTTTTGTCTGTCTTAAAAAAAAAACAGCACAAAGAAATATTGAGAAGGTCCTTGTTGCAAACCGAGGAGAAATAGCATGCAGAGTGATGCGGACAGCGAGGAAGATGGGAGTGAAGTCTGTGGCTGTTTACAGTGATGCTGACAGGGACGCAATGCACGTTGCAATGGTATAATGTTGGCTAAGAATTTAAAGGCTTGGTGTGAAACTGTGCAGTTGTGCACATATGAAGCTGAATTGCATTAAATCTGACTGTTAGTTTGTGTGGTCCAACTGGGTCATCTTTCTGGTCTTGGGTTGCGTCCTCAGGTCCATTTAGTGGAAATGTTAATGTTGAGCATGAGATCTCATGCATGCAAAATTTGTGCTTTGCCACTGAATTGTGATCCCTCCCCACACGTGGCAAATTTATTTTACATATATTACACGTGAATTGAAAATGAAAATTGTTTTAGCTGAACTAAAGCCTGTGAAGTTTTGCATTTTTAAAATGCAAAACAATTTTGTATCGGACAGAGTGGATCTAGATTTGTTCTTGGTCCCTGGGAGTTATGGGAACACTAATATCAGCTGTCTAGCCCTATCTTATCTAAACACTTACCAGCACCAGGGCTTTTCTGGACACTGCTGGTGCATGGCCATGGCTGCTTGTGGTGCTGGTGGGCATTTTTTGAGACCACCACAAAGAATGTTATGCTGTTGGAATGTGGGTTCCAGAAGTGCAACAGGCCCAGCCAGTTGGGACATGAGACATAGGCTGCAATCCTAAAGACACTTTCCTGGGAGTAAGACCCATTGAACACAGTGAGGCTTACTTTTGAGTTGACATGGTTAGGATTGTGCCCATACTGTATTAAGAGCTGTTCAAGTTTTTGATACAGTGCAAGGGCATACATATCAAACTGTTTCATAAGGCTATACTGTAGTTCTTTGCACATTTACTTACTTTACGTTCCATTGAATTCATTGGGAATAATTTCCGAGTAAACATGCAAGAAATTGTGGCAATATCTAGCCAAACCAGTTCCGCATGATTCTTTCTGTGAACACTAAAGTTGTTTTGGAATGGAGTTCTAATGTCCTTTCTGTACCTGAAGAAAAGTGCAGTAATGTAAATAACAATAGTGTATCTGCTTCTATCACTACAGGCTGATGAAGCGTATTGCATTGGCCCAGCACCATCTCAGCAGAGCTACTTGGCCATGGAGAAGATCATGCAGGTGGCCAAAACGTCAGATGCCCAGGTACGATCAGCTGCTTAGGCCAAATGCCTCTACAAGGCTAGTACATCATTAAAACATGTCATGTTGGGGAAAGGTCTGGCTGTCCTTCATAACTGAGTTTCTATTGGACAGGCATATCTTTAGCAGCAACTGACAGTGCAGTCCTAACAGGCCATGTTAGTCCTGTTAGTCCTGCTCCATGCTAACCTTGAGAGGTTGCAAAAATGGTGTGAGGCACTTCAGCGCCACTCCTGAGGGGGTTAGGACAGTGCACAGGCATGTGCCATCCTCCAGCCATCATTGCAGGAATGGGGAGATGTGCTGGCCTAAATTGGATAGGATTGTACTCTGAAGCTCTTGTGGACATGGAGCTTTGTGCAAGTGCTGTTGAAATAGCAACCTATAGTTGCTCTCGAGTCCCACAGGCCACTTCAGCTGCTTCAGAAAGATTTGTTTTTTCCTTTTGCATTTTTAGAATTTCAAATGTTCTTTGGGAATCAAACCCAGGCCCTTGTTGAAGGAGCATGGGGCTTTCTTTCTTTCTTTATGCATGCATGCCCCATCTTTAAACCCAAGGCAACCAAGGAACCCAAGGCATTGTAAGTACTTGTTATTAAATGACTGTGTTTCCCATGTTCAGACTCCATGTGTGTTTTCTTAAGAAGCTGTGAGAAATAAGGACACGTTGTAGACTGCCAACATAAAGTTCTCCTAGTAGATGGCATCCTCCAGAGAAAGGGCTGGTACATATCAAGTCAAGTTCGGGTTCTGAACAGGTTCCAGGGACAAGGTACTTTACAGTACCTTGCAGTAGGCAAGTCTTATACTGTATATTATTGGTACTTCCTCTTTTAGGCTATCCACCCAGGCTATGGCTTCTTGTCAGAAAACACAGAATTTGCAGAGCTGTGCAACCAAGAAGGAATAATTTTTATAGGTCCACCTTCATCTGCTATCCGAGATATGGGCATTAAAAGGTACCCAATTTTGTTTCAAGGCTATATCGTACCTGCTTGCTTACTGGAAATATTAAACTGTACAATGCATTTTGTATCCTGATAGTAAATTTGAACTTTGATTTAAAACTGTGTACAACTTTATGAATGCAGCAATATACGTAGAGTTAATTTTTAGACGTTTCATAGATCAGAGAGTATAACCTATGAAAATGGAAAAATGCATTAAAACTGCATAGATAAATATGTGCTGATCACATCTGGATTGGCTGTTTCCACATAAGAAAACTGTGAAATTAGAAGCAACCCCAGATTGTGCGAGTAAAATGAAACACATGCTTGCAGACCATGAGGTGTGTAATAAACAATTAATTAGTTAATAATTTCCAGTATAAAATACTATTCTTTTGAAGCACTTCTAAGGCCATTATGTCAGCTGCTGGAGTCCCTGTGGTTGAAGGATACCATGGTGAAGATCAGTCTGACAGCTGCCTGAAAGAACAAGCCCAAAGAATTGGGTATCCAGTCATGATCAAAGCTGTTCGCGGAGGTGGGGGAAAGGTATGGACAAAAAATTATGTTCTTTATCTGATGTTCCTAAACAGTATTGCACTCCATAGTTGCACTTCTCCGGTAAAGAAGCACATGGAATGCCATATTGTTCTGCCGGTGCTACAACTCAAATCATGGTAGGTTTTTTTTTCTATTTTTCATATCAATAGATAATTTTTATTTATTTTATCTAAAATAAAAAGCACACCCAAAATAAATTATTTACTGAAAGGAAAAAAGGACAGAATGTAAAATGAGACCTAATAAGAATGGCATTAAAGGCAAGCGGAAATCAAATCATGGTTTCATTCTGAATCCAGCTTCATTATCACTTAAGGTGCCAGTGTATGTTTGTCCTCTTTTCAGAGCAGGCCTCCGTCAGTCTTCAGAGACTATGGTATTGTGCTTGGTGCTGCATACGCTGCATGCAAAGCACGAAAGCCTGGGTTGGATTGTTATGGAGGATAGGCTGTAACCCAAGCAGCAAATCCCCCCTCTCCACGCCGCTGAATGAGTCCAATGGAAAGGCAGAGCCAATACGATTGGATCCAGCTGGCGTCGCAGAGCTGGGCTAAGGACAGAGCTCACCCTGTCTTGTGGGGCCGAGCCGGGTCTCGAACCCTGGCCTGCTGGTTAACAGGCACAGTGTCTTAGCCACTTGCGCCACCCACAGCCCCGGCAGGGCATGAATTATTTTAATCACTAAGCATGATCACTAACCATGTTTGTAATAACTTCATCTTACTGCGTCTCCTAACATTGGTAGTAAGATCACAAGATACCTAATGAGATCAGCTTAAGACTGAAGTTGCCAGTTCAGGATAACTGATGTATTCATCTGACATACTGTACTGTATCCTTCTGATGTTTTTTAATTTATGTATGTTTTAAATATTTTAAATGGTTTTTTAATTGAATGTTTTTTTAATAATGTTTTTGTCTGTTAGCCGCCTTGAGTCAGCTGTGGCCCAAGAAAGGCGGGGTACAAATTTAATAAGGGCTCAATCCAGAGTAACTACTGCAGTTCTTGCGTCGATGCAACAAAAAATTAGTCTGGATTGTTCTGTGAATTTCCCAACGGTGTCCACTAGGTGGCGCCATAACTGCGTCAATGTAAATGTTTCTTGCATCAAACCAAGAACTGTCAAAGCTACTCTGAATTGAGGGGTATATAAATAACTAGCAAAAAGCTTACCTTGTTGTGGGAGTAAAATTCCCCCATACGCACAATCCCCCCATGCACACCATCCCCCCATGCACACAATCCCCAATGGGCAACATCTCTCCCATGCACATCAACCCCCCCCATGTGCAATAACCCCATGTGCATCATCTATCCCATGCACAACATTCCCCCATAAGCATCAACCCCCAATGTGCATCAACCCCTATGCGCATCATCCCTCCATGCACAACCCCCCATGCACAACCCCCCCATGTGCAGCATCCTCCCCAGTGCGACCCCTCCCTCCGAATATCCCCCCCCCACTGCAACAGGCACTGAGCACCAAATTGGCTGAAGGTTGGTCAGTCTTCCATGTTAAGAATAGGAGAAGAACACGCTGCACTCCTTTTCAGCCCCTCAAGGGTTAAATTTCTCCACATCTGTTCTTGGTGGGTGTTCATGTCACACCTGAATTTCATGCTTTTATATGAATTTCATGATTTCATGATTTTATATATATATATATACACACACACACACACACACACACACACACACACACACACACACACACTTGGAAAACTTTTAAGTGTGTTGTTCTTTGCAGTGATTTGAAGGTAATGTGGGTGATGTTCCCCATTAGACTGATTAATAATGAGAAAGTTGCTTGGATCCTATTTGTTTGCCTTTTCTCAGTACTTATTTTCTTATTCTCTCCTTTTCACGAATTGCTTTTGTTTTTCTGCTAGGGCATGAGGATTGCTCTGTCAGAAAAAGAATTTCAGGACCAGCTGGATTCAGCCAGGAGAGAAGCAAAGAAATCTTTCAACGATGATGCCATGTTGATAGAGAAATTTGTGGATAAACCAAGGTGACAAGATCATCAGTCTGTCTCAAAGCTTTTATGGGGTTATGGACAGGGCAGGAAATTGGGAAGTAGGCATTAATCATCTGTGAGCCCCACTCAGACATGGGATACATCTTTCTAGGGCTTTCTTTGGCCATCCCCAACTTATAGACTTTCAGGTATTGAATATTTATGAATGGGCTCAATTGGAGCTTTGATGTAGGTGCAGTTGTCAGAAGAGAAACTGCTTGGAGAAAACCCAAGTGGTACAATAATGCTGAAAATCTGAGTGTTCTCATGCACAGAACGGGGGGAGAAGATGAAGCAGTCAGTGGGGCCAAGGCTGAAAGGGCTGAAACAGTGAGGCATAGGAAAGCATTAATATATGGTAATATTTCAAACAGGCTTTTGCACAGGCGCAGTGCACATTTGGTGGTGTCACAGAGATGTAATAGTAGAGATGTAATAAACAAGAACCAGAGGCTCTGACTTAAATACAGACCTCTGGGACCAAACATGTGTTGAAGCTGGAGAGTAAGGGGCCATATCCTGCACAAGTTGCACTGTGTGTCAGATCTCTGCCGGCACGTAATGCAGATGTGCCGTAAGGCTCACCTGTGAGCATTGCCAATGGCAATGTGCGAGCTCAAATGTGAGCTCAAATGTTGCGAGCTCAAATGTTGGAGAGATGCATATCTCCTTCTCCCTCTTCTCCTCCCCCTTGAGGAGGTGCCGCCAGCTGCCTGGTGTGGTTATGGTGGTGCTGCAGCCTCATATGCTGGAGAGCTGAGGAATGGAGTGTGCGTTCATTGACCTTTTGTTTCTTCAATCCAAAATAGGCATGTAGAAGTCCAGGTATTTGGTGATCAGCATGGCAATGCAGTCTATTTGTTTGAAAGAGATTGTAGTGTACAGCGAAGACACCAGAAAATTATTGAGGAAGCACCAGGGGTAAGTGGCCAATTTCCGTAAAAAACTGTTGAAATAATTTCAATGCCTTTTTACTCATATATTAGCATCATTTTTAATGGGTCTTTTCTACATGTGAGGCTGACAGTATTATGATGTATATTTGCTTTAGCACGGGAAGGGCGGGGTGTAACTCCCATAACTAAACAAATAGTCATTTCAAAGACTAATATTCAAAGAATATACAGACAATTTGAATGTTGGATATTTATTTGCAGTAAATAGCCAATAAGGTGAGAAATTTTTGTCAATAAATCAAGTGTAGATCATCCCCCTGCCTTACCTGTTGGTCACTCAAGAGTCAGAGATAATGATAGGGATGTCCATGGTGATCAAGCTTCAAGGCAGGCTACCGCCAAGTTAACTTTTTCACAGCTTCAGAATAAAAGTAAGCCAGGATCAAGGCTTCCATTTCAATCAATAAGGATGCAGTCCTAAGGACACTTTCCTGAGAGTAAGACCCAGTGGACAATGGGACTTACTTTTGAGTAAACATGATTAGGATTGTGCTCTGAGTCTCCTGCTCTATAGCAGACCTTTCTGCAGACTGGGTACATTTTGCAAATGTGTGACAGAATCAGTCCTTTTTGCAAATATTTGGTTTTTTAAACACCAGGATGTAATCCTTGTTTCTGTCTAAAACAAGGTGCCTTTTGCCTGATGCAGCAGGGCTGTTATTACATTTAACTAGTTGATGGACTTGACAGAGACAGTACATCCCTGTTGGTCCTGTTGGTGGCTTTTGATATTGATGACTGGTCTTTTTCTGGGTCAGTTGGCTGAGTTGGGGCTCGGGGGGCTTAATCACCTTGATCATCCCACTTTTAGGGGAGGAAATATGGGATATAAATATTTTAAATAACAGTAACATTATTCCAAACATTCTTAGCCAGGAATTAAACCTGAAGTGAGAAGGAAACTTGGAGAAGCTGCTGTGAAGGCAGCTAAAGCTGTGAACTACGTTGGAGCAGGTATGGTTGGAGTTTGGTTAATTCTGATGCTGTGTTAAGGGTTGTAATCCTAATTGCATGTAAAAATTTAAACAAACCTTTATTGACATTAAAAACAGAAATTCCAAAATTCAACCTTAAAGTTGGGGGGAAAGCAGGTAAAAGTGGTCACGAACTGGTCAGACAAATCACACCAGAGCCTTTTCAACTGCTTTGGTGGCTAGACTCTGGCATTTTAAAATACATTTTAAAAAGTTAGATATTTATTACGGGACCTAGAGTACAGATTGCATTACAGAACCATATGAGTTAAAGATTCAGCACTGCCAGCATTGCAAATACACAATCTCTAGTTAAAAGGAGTCTGATTGTATCTCCCAAGGGTTACTACCAATGGGAGCATTTTGCACCTAGCCAGGGTGGGCGCTCTGTGCTCAGTTGGACACTTTAGGGGGTATAGGAACGCAGTCGGTTTCCACCTTGTAAGGAGCTGGAAAATAGATGGGGAACAAAACTTACTTATGGCACTGTGTGTGTTCTGGGCCTGGATATATAAGTGCCTCCTTTTAATTAGTGGGAATGCAGAGGCTGCAGGTAGCAATCCCAAAACCTCTGTATCGCTCTGAATTGCACTTTCCTGGAAGTAAGTGCTATTAAACACAATGGGACTTTCTCCTGAGTAGAAATGCTTAGGATTGCACTGAATGTTTCTGTGAAAAAGAGAGGATTGAACAAAGCGAGAATTGGATCAGGATCGTGCTGCTGGTGGAGGGTTTCCCCCATACCACTGTGGGTTAAGCTGGAAATCTTGAGTAATTCTGGGCCTTTTTTTAGTTTAAATATCTCCTCCTGTATGGAAAGTAATGCCCTGTAAATGTTTCAGGTACTGTGGAATTCATCATGGACAGTGAACAAAATTTCTATTTCATGGAAATGAACACCAGGCTGCAAGTGGAGCACCCAGTCACAGAGATGGTCACGGGGACTGACCTTGTGGAATGGCAGCTTCGGGTAAGGACTTAAAAGAGGCAGGGGTTTGAAACTTGAGTGGCAGAACCCTTTGCTGCATATGCAGAAAACCCTTCTTGCATCTGAAATATTTTGAATTAGCCTTTTTGTTTAACCAGATATGGAAGTGAGCCTCCTTTTGGGGGGCGTTAGAGATGCTCTGGGCAGTTGTTTCTTGTGCCTGGTGACCCAGAAGGGTGTATGACAGGATATCTGAGAGACATCTGCCCAGAGCAAATTCCTGCCCAGTGGTGGATTTCTGCCCACTGCATGAGAAGGACTCCATGCAGCACCCCGGTGGAACATAAAGGTCTGTTTACTGGGCAGACGGATCTGCCCAAAGCCCAAATCCTACCTCCAGGGTGCAATTTGGGCAGCCCTTGTTGAGAGAACTTCTTTTCTATCAGTGTAGTTAGCACCACTAGTGATATTCCACAGTGTTGCAAGTTGCAATTGGCCCCACTGCTCTGGTGACCATGTGGCACATGCCAGTCTGGATCTCACTGGAAGTGGAGATGTCTGGCAGGGAGGGTATGCCAGCAGGTATGATGTGAACACACAATTGCATTTAAGGTCTGTGCCCTCCTTCCCTAAACTGTACCTCTTCACTGTGGGATGGTTTACAACATTATATCTAATTTGGTGAGCAAAAAATGTAACTCTTCTAGGAACAGAACATTAAGCCATTATGGTAAGTCTATTCGGGATTTTTCTCTGCTAGGATTTTTAAAATCTTGGTATCATAAAGATGATACTCAGGATCCCTCAAAAACCAAACTACTTTACAGGTTGCAGCAGGAGAGAAGATCCCTTTAACGCAAGAGGAGATTGCGCTTAGGGGGCATGCGTTTGAAGCTAGGATCTATGCTGAGGATCCCAACAATAACTTCATGCCAGGAGCTGGACCCTTGTTGCATTTGTCCATGCCACCTGCTGACAACTGCACTCGGATTGAAACTGGGGTAAGACAAGGTAAACCAAAACTTGGCATTGCAAAGATGTATGAGGAATTTTATTTTAAGTTTTCATAGCAATTTTAGAAAGTATTTGGTTCTGAAAAATTCTAGATCTATCCTATTAATCTTTATTTGAAGTTGTTTTCTTTAGAAGTCACTGTATACCATATGTGTTCCTTCCATCTTTGTCCATTTTTTCCTGGTATTTTGCATAGACATTGTTTTGGAATAAAGTTGTGACATTAGAAGAGAGACCCAAACTCTGTTAGATGAAAACAGCAAAATCTATTCCTTATAGACTAGTGACTAGATGTTGGAAATAATCTATATCAAATTCTGCTTGTGAGCTTCCCAATGACATCCAGCGATCCATTTTTGGAGACAGCACTAGACTACATGGTCCTTTTGATTTTATCCAACAAGGCAATTTTATATATATATTCAAATCACAAAATCTATAGTTTCATTCAAATCTATAGTTTCCCCTATAGTTTAATCTGTATCCATTTATTGTCACAGCATGTCACCAAATATCTTTTTATTGTTACTTGGCTGAGATGAAGATGCAGTGGCAAATTTGGTGGACTTGAAGCTTAGTCCTAACCTTCTCCCATCCTTGCTGGTGCAGCTGTGCTAAAAATGGGTGCATTGCAACCAGTGAAGGGGAGAAGTGATTGAGAGGCTTTGGAAGGAAAAGGGGATTTGGATTTAAATCCCCTTATGTCTCCATAAGTCTCCACTCTGCATTTGGTCTCCTTGGACAAATTCTGCTGGCACAAGTGCAAGGAGAGAAAGGGAGCTGAGTGGTTGTACATAGAATGGGTAGGATCTAGTTTGCTCTGTTATCACCAGATACACCCCGTGAGGTCCTTCACCCTCTCCCACCACTCCAGCTGGTTTATCTTCTTCATTGGGTGGCCAGTATGCTGGTGATAGGCTCCATCATTCTTGTCAGCACTTATTGGCATGCTACTGGAGCTTGCTTTATGGACATTTTGCAACTGTCACAGCCAATGGAGCCGACATTGCACTGGTGGCTGATCCCAGTAGGATTTGGCTGTAAGCGCTGTTTATGGTTCTTAAGAATCTCAGAGTTGCTATGTGAGGTTCTTTGACAGACTGTGACTGTAGCTTGATGTGTAGTGGGTAGAAGTTGGACTGAGACCTAGAAGATCCAGGTTCAAATCGCCAGAGCCCAAAAGCTTCCTGGCTGACCTTAAGCCAATTACTTTATTTCAGCTTCACCCACATCTCGTGTTTGTTGTGAGGATAAAATGTCCACCACCTGGAGCACCTTGGAGGGAGAGCAACACAAAAATGTAGAAATTAGATTTCGTAATTCTTTTTGATAGTGTCAAATTGGGAAGAGCTTTGGATTGGTTTATGATGGGCTGCCTAGTGCCTCCCATTCCTGCTGGACAAGGAATTCCACGTCAGATCAAGAGACTATGAATCCTTTTGTTCAGGTGTGTGTGAGAGATAGAGAGATAGAGAGAGAGACTACTAATTCTGACATAAAATTCTAATTTTAATATATTACCAATGTAGGAGATGAGGTTTCTATTCATTATGACCCCATGATTGCTAAGCTGGTTGTCTGGGCAGAGGATCGTGAAGCTGCATTAAGGCGATTGCGATACTGCCTTCAACAATATAATGTAAGTGTAATTTTCATGTTTAAGACTGTCTGATCTATCTACAGTATTTATCTACCAATAGGGGGTATACAGTAAGTAAATGCTACTGCAGATGTTTTCAGTGTCTGTTTCAGTGTTCTGTTATGTCATATGCATAGTTTTTCAGTGTTCAGTTGTGTCATTTGTTGTCCTTAATGCTGATGGCCATTAAAATCTATTTATTAGACAGATTGAAAGTGATATAAATTTTATTAATCAATATAGGGCACAATTCAGAAGTGCACTTGGGTTACCCTATCTATCACCGGGCTGACCCAACGCAAGATGCTCCACCCTAGTTATTCTGGAAAAGGCTTGGGGCAGCTAAGGCTACATAGGCTGCCCCAAGACAGGTGAACCTGGGCTGCCCCAGCTGGATTATGCCCTACCTAGATTAGAGAGAACATGAGAACATGTTTAGCATTGCCTAGGGCAGAGCAGTTACTCTGTATCCAGAGCCTGTTTCCAGGGCAGAAATGCCCTCTTCCAGCAACTCAGAGTTATATCACCTCAGGAGCAGGTATAGAAATTTTTCTGGTTGGATATCCGGAAAAAATTCTTGACGGTTGGGCGGTTCGGCAGTGGAACAGATTGCCAAGGGTGGTGGTGGACTCTCCCTCACTAGGGATCTTTAAGCAGAGGCTCGACAAGCACCTGTCGGGGATGCTCTAGGGGGATTTCCTGCTGCAGGCAGGGGGTTGGACTAGATGACCTACAAGATCCCTTCCAACTCTATGATTCTATGATTCTAAATGAGTAGACCCATAGGGGTTCATGATAAGGCAGAGTAAGAATGGCAGTGTTGACCAAAAATCTGAATTCTTGACCAGCCTAGCTGCAACCCCTGCCTCTCAACTTCAGGATATGACACAGCTACGGCAGCCCACTAACCTCTGGATACAGCAGACAACTTCAAGAAGCCCCTTGCATCCGTCCTCCACTAGAGGTATTGCTGTACTGGAATCTCATGCAGCAGCTGTTACTGGTTGTCAGAAACATTTGGGCTTCCTTATAATGCAGGCACCACAGCTGTTCCTTGTTCAGTGTGGTCTGAGGGGGTTCTCCTCAGGAGCAAGCCCTCCCCAGGTGTCACTGACTGGTGCCTACTGAGCATGCTCTGGAGCAGTTAGGGCAGCGTAGGCTTCCTGACTCTCTGGATGCAGCAAAACATTGTGCTCTGGATTCAGAGTAGTTGGGGCAGCCCAGATAGAGCACTCTTCACTGCCCTTACTCTGGATTGTGCCCATAATTAGAGAATGTGTTTTTTCCATTCCATGTAAGAAGAGCTTGCCACCTGCTGTTCCAGTACTGAACTTGCATGATTTGTGCACAATAACAACCCTATAAATTCTAAAATATCCTTTTGCATACTTCAGATAAGATTTCATTTAGGTCCAATATCAAAGGTCAGCTTGATTTGCTAACTTACACATCTCTGATGCTGGCGTAATTTCTTGCAAACTAGAGACTGCCCAAGTGTTTGTGTATGTATGGCAGGCACTGCAGTGTGCCATGTAAGTCGCCCTTCTCCCCCTTGTTTTTGAAACCATTTGGACATTGCTGAATCTGCTGTGCTTGACCCCAGCAATCCCTCCTCCAGCTATGCTACTGTCTGGGTCAACGCATGTGCCAGAACGGAACACAGTTGCAAATTCTTGCCCTTGCAAGATTTCCAAAAGCAGTGTAAAATACAGTGGTACCCTGGTTTATTAGTATAATTCATTCCGGAAACATGCTTGTAATCTAAAACACTTGTATATCAAAGCAAATTTCCCCATAAGAAATAATGGAAACTCAGACAATTTGTTCCACAACCCAAAAATATTCATATAAAAATAATTACAATATTTAATACAAAATAATAAATAAAATACAAAATATAAAGAAAAATGAAACAAATTAGCCTGCACATAGTCTCTTGGGCTGCAGTCTGGTTCCCCTTAAACAGGAGAGAGACTTACTGATTCTAAAAAGGCCTACTTCAGAGTAGACATGTAAGACTAGCTCTCTCAGGCTCCTTTCCATTGCCCCACCTACACAGGAGTGAGCCTCATTGATTGTAATAGGCTTACTTCAGAGTAGGCATGCATAGGCTGGTCTCTTAGGAGAGGCTGAGGAAGTGCTGGCGGAGCGCTGAAACTGGCTGTATTCCAGCTGGGACTATTATTTTTCCTTGTTTGTAAAGACATCGCTTATATATAGAGTTAAAATTTTTTAGAAATGCTTGCTTGTCTTGCAAAACACTCTCAATCCAGGTTACTCTCAGTCCAAAATTTTACTGTATACAACTGTATTGTATACAACTGCATTGTTAAAAGCCATATCTGCCTATTTTAACATCTAGGATGAATTTCTGTGGCTGATTTTTCTCTTTCTTGCATTTCATCAAGTGTGTCGGTTCTTTTCTTTCTGCAGATTGCAGGACTGAGCACCAATGTGGATTTCCTACTTAGCCTGTCGGGCCATCGAGAGTTTCAGGCCGGAAACGTTCACACCAATTTTATCCCTCAATACTACGCTGAGTTATTTCCACCCAAAAAGGCGATATCTAAAGTGGCCTTATGTCAGGCAGCTCTTGGACTCCTACTGCAAGAGAAAATTGCTACAGAGGCTTTTCGAGTCCAATCAGGAGGTGTGGTTCTTGGGTTTTTTTCCTATGAAAACGTGTTACCTGCTAAGAGTCTGAAAGTACCCAGTTTGTAACCTGTTTGTGTTTTGTTCACATTTTTCTGATCAGGTTTTCCTGGTATTTCTGATCCAGTGATTATTACGTGCATTATCTCATGCATTCTCAGAGTTATTTGGCCTCTAATAATTTCCCCAATTATTCCAGTGGAGGATGCAAACCATAGTGCACACGTGGATTGAGAAAGTCCTGCTTGGCAAGAGCCCTGTGTACATGTCAGAGTATGATCAGGGCACCCACATTGGGGATGAACATTGCAAGCCTGATTTAGTGGAATTTTATTGTTCTTTTAATTGTTAGCTACCTTGGGTTCCGTTTGGTTAGGGAAGAAAGGCGGGATATAAGTCTGATAGACAGATTGACAGACAGACAATGTAAAGTACAGCATTAACAAAATCCCTCTTTTTATACATTTTTTTATGTCCTAGATAAGTTCTCTCCATTTGCATCCAGCAATGGCAGAAGAATAAATACTCTCTACAGTAGAAACTTGACTCTTCTAGATGGTGCAAACAGTAAGTGACATGAAGAGAGTTTGATAATAATTTTTAATATATTTTTAAGATAATTTTTAATTCCCCTTGTGTATAATTGAGAAGGTAAGGAAGAATGTAGGAAGGTCCCCTGCGCTGAGTTGGGTCCAGTATTCCTGGCTGTCCAGGGTTTCTGGCAGGAATCTGTCTCCGCATTCCTTGAAACCTGTGGCCCACAGGTTGTAAGTTTCAAGGGAGTGAGCCTGGAATAGTCTGCATGCAAATATGTTCTGTATCAGTGAGCAGTGATCCTAACACGCAGTTGTAAATTTACCCAAAATTCCAAGCACTTGGAAGCTGCCTACTCAGACGTTGGCTCATCCCCTGCTAACTGGGAAAGAGGCACTCTTTCAAGTGGCTATTCTTCCTTTATTTTATCAGGGGGAGAGTAACTGGCCCTACACCCTCCCTAGCAATGTCTATTCTAGTGGCTTCTGCTGGTGTTCTTTTTTGCATTTTAGATTGTGAGCCCTTTTGGGACAGGGACCCATTTGCTATTAATTAGCTATTATTTTTCATTTTCTTTGTGAGTTTTTTAGTTGAAAAGCGGTATATAAATACTGTAGATTGTAGATTGATCAGAGAAAGTCTCCCTCCCAAAGTGTCACTTGCCGGATGGGAAATGATGGAACGATCCTGGCTCACGGCAGGCTAGACTTTTGTGGATTACTTTGGATACCAGGCCAAATCTGGCCCACAGATTGCTGACCCCTGCATTAGATGGACAAGATAAATGAGAGAAAAGGAAGTTAAAATATTTACAGTTACTAATGAAGAAAGGATGGGACAATTTGAGAGCAGAGGAAGAAGAGTTAAGACTTAGTTGAGAAATTCTATCTGGGCAGTGAAAAAAAATTTGGACAGAAGGGTTTCCTTGTTTTAAGATATTAATGAAGGTGATTCGAAAGAGGGATCTCGGTTCATCATCCCATTCCTGATAATAAATACAAAATTTTATTAAAAATTGAATCCAGGATGTCCAAACCCTGGCCTGGGGGTCAGATGCAGCCCACGGCAAGAAACCTGTATCAACCCTCACTCAAGACTTGTCATCCTCCAGATCTGTCTCTAATACACTGTTATATGTAAATTTATTCAAATTTGAAATGTAAATCATTTTTCTAGCCCCCAACATGGTGTTGGATGATGTGGCCCTCTTGCCAAAAAGTTTGGATGCAATCTACTAATATCTAAGCAAGTTTGGTAGGTTTTGTATCGTGGCTGCTGGGAGGCCTCACAGACTTTTGGAGGGCTGAGTGCAGCTTCTAGGTAAATGTAATCAAGGCGCTGTGTAGACCTGCCTCATCCTCAGATTTCATTATTCCTGAAATTAAGTATCTGTTAGGGTTTCCTGAACAGAAACCCCATGGCTATTGACAGCTCACTATATTATCCGTTTCCAGTCTCCATATGGAGGGGACAGTGAGCTGATGAACAGAGAGCAGAAAATTGTTCTTGATAGAGATGATTGTGGGAAAAGATCAGGTTCTAATCCTATACAGTTACCTAAGAGAAAGCCCAGTTAAAATAGTGGAACTTATAATGCAGTCCTATGCAAACTTACTTAAAATTACAGGGGCTAACAACTTAAGCTGTGCAAAACAAAGAGAAGAAGAGCAGTTGCAATGGAGATGTAAAAGATTTAAGAGGCGCAGTTGGACTGAAAATGCCATAACAGATATATAATTAATATGAAAAGCCATAAGGCTTGTAGCATAGTTTACTTCACTTCCTCTTAGTATCTTGTTTTCTTTTTTTAACAGAAATAAACATGATTGTAATCTACCGTCATGATGGGTCATTTGATATGCAGGTGAGCTTCTTTGTCATATGTCATATGTTATATATATATATATATATATATATATATATATATATATATATATATATATATATATATATATATATATATATATATGAGTTTTTTTGGAGATCAGTGCTGCACTCTTAGCTTCTCAACAAGGATCTTGTCTCTAATGACCTTTAATTATATTTGGCCCCTGTTCCAGGACAGAGTTTTTAGGAAATGAAGCACTACTCATGAGCTAAAGGGAAAGTCCGGGGGGAATATTAGCCATAGAAACAGTGGGATTTTGCCAGACCCACTTCCATAATTGCAGAATGGTTTCCCAAATTGAGGGGTGGGGCAAAGAAGAAGGCATTGAAGGCATTAACCAATCTGGGAATATTTCTGTGTGTGAAATTAAGAAGAGGAACATCTATGCTTTATGACAAGCTGATGTAGAAATTTACACTAAGTTTTAAAAGCAGTTTCCTGCAACATGGGGAGTTACTGTTGAGAAACAGGTCACAGTTGCACAGTTCTTTGGGTCTTGGCTGGGATGTGCATGTTGGGAATATATATATGATTGCCCTGCTGATTTGTACAGCCAGAGCAGTGAAGGCAACATGTGCCCCAAGAACAATGTACTAACGCTATGCATGGTTTTTCAGATACAAGATGACACTTTCAATGTTTCTGGAGATGTTTCAAGAACTGGTGATTCAGATTACATCAGATGTTCAATAAATGGAGTTATTTACAAATCCAAGTTGGTGGTGTTGGATGAGGCCATTTACCTCTTTTCAATGGTAATATTTCTCCTTCAGTTGTCCAGATAATAAAATACCTGGCAACGGGAATGAATTTTAAAAAGACAAATGATGGTAGATTTGTATAAATGTCTTTAAGTTTGAGAGGGCAGAGTTAAATTCTGGATGGATATCAGGAAAAAAATTCCTGAGGGTGAGTGTGGATCGGCAGTGGAACAGATTGCCAAGGGAGGTGGTGGACTCTCCCTCACTGGTGGTCTTCAAGCAGAGGCTCAACGAGCACCTGTTGGAGATGCTCTAGGAGGATTTCCCACTATAGGCAGGGGGTAGGACTAGATGACTTACTGGGTCCCTTCCAGTGCTAGGATTCTATGATTCTATGAAATGCATGACCCTCTCTTAATGTAAGCAGCCCATAAGCTTATTGTGATGCAGTCATTGAAAAATGTATGGCTTTAAGTAGAGGAGTTTTAAGTAGCTGGCTGAAGCTGTATGAATGTATTCTGATCAGGAATAAGTTGGCTGGTTGAAGCAAGAATAGTTAGATGATGATGAGAGCTTTCCAGGAACAGAATTGTAATACAGGTAGGACCTTGGTATCCACTGATTTGGTAACTGCTATTTAAATTATTGCTGATGCCAGGATCTAACTTTAAATTCCCTGTAACAAAGGAAAAAAAAGCATCAAAATCCAATTTTCTACCTTCACATTGTTAAATAATTATTTCATTCCATTAGATTTCATTATTCACCCCATCTAGTGGCTGAATGTGGTCTACACCAAGACTACATTCTACACCAAATAGTGTCTACTCTACACCAAGGCAATCCGGGTCAAAATAAAGAAGCAAGAAACCTGGAAGTGGGTCTTTAAAGCTATTTTCCCATGATTTTGAATCCACTGATTTTTTTAATCCACTTGGGATTCTGGAACTGAATCCCCAGTGGATGATGAGGTGAGATCAGCATTTGGAAGGCATTCACAACAAATGGCAGGATGGACTCAAAATCTCTCTCTGAAGACTCAAGGCAGATAACCACAACTTTATAATGGAGTTATCAGATCTGACTTTCCCTCCCAGTTTCTGCATGTCATCCTGAGCCTGCATGTGAATTTGCCTCCTTTGCAGAAAATATGCTGGCACCCTATTCATTATTAATGCTGCTATAGTTTGGGGTTACATAAATCTAGGTAGGCTTGCAAAATCTCAAATTAATATAACAAATTTCCGTGGCACGTTTTGCATTACAGTATCAGACTTATATATTTTTAAAAAAATATGTAGTGCTTTTGGAAAGCTGTCTGATTGCTTCTTTTTTCCCCCTCAGCAAAAACAATTAAAGGGAATTAAAATAATTCATTAATGAATGTCAGATATCAGTTGAATATTAGCAGTGTGGAACTGTAGGTTTGTACAAGATGTAGGTTTGTATCAGTTGTGAAGAATCTTGCAGTGTTCACTTGCTCATTATTGATTTTGTTTGCTCTAGGAAGGCAGTGAGCAGATTGGTCTTCCTGTGCCCAAATACTTATCTGGAGTCAGTACAACTGGAGATCAGGGTGGAGCTGTGGCCCCCATGACGGGGACAATAGAAAAGGTAATTTGGCAGATTTGGATGTGTGATACAGGATTTCCTGCAGAGCTGGGAAGCCAGATTTGCCCGTTTTCAGTTAGTCTTAATGTGCCTCCTCTGCACTAAAAGCAAACTTTCAAGGACTATACACATGCCAAGTTTTGTGCCATTTACTTTGGTAACTTGCCATCTGTTTGTTCATTACACTAGAACACTGGTTCTCAGACTCCCTGGGAGTTCAAAGACCAGTAAGTCTTTGTAGGAGTAGGGTGGAAAGCAGAGATGCACTCCCCAGGATCACTCCACTGCGGGGTGGGAGAATGGGCTTTTTTCCTAACATGCCTTACCTGCTGCATAGGTCCAGGGAGTAAAAGGAGCCCTGCAGAGCTCTTTTGAATATGTGGAGGAGAAACAGGATTGCATTCCTTTTGTGCTTATGATTGACCACCAAGGAGCATGTCCAGTGGGGACGTTGGCAATAGTGGTGAGAGTGAGTGAGTGTGACCCTTTCCTCAACCAGCGTACGCTGGAATAGGAGGGGAAAACACATGATTTAAATGTAGATCACTTCTCACCAGGCTTCTCCTCCTTAACTTAATATCCTTCCATAACTACAAATTCTCAGCCTCCTAGTTCACACCCATCTGTAGTCCAAGATTGTAAACCCTCTGGATGCAGACCATATCCCTTGTTTGGACCAGTGTGCACAAGCAAAAGAAACCCTTGCTAAAGCCTTTAGTGAAGTGTATGCATTCAAACTTCAGCTTGTGAGGCTGTAGTTGAATGTTTCCCTTGAGTTTTAAAGAAGTGGAGAATGCTAATGTGACTGCTAATTGGAACCCTTGTCCTCAACATGCTAAGTTTCTGTGTGCGAGGAAGGTAATGTTCAGTGGGAGAAGTAATCAGTCTAAGGTTGCGATCCTAATCAATTTAGGCCAGCCTAACTCACCTAGCCTATCTACCTGTGATGGTGTGAAGATGTCAGCATATGCCTGTGCATTGGCCTAATACCCTCAGGAGTGAAGCTGAAGTATCTTATCGCGCTTATGTGACACCCCTAGGTAAGGTATCTTATGCCGTGGCTTAGGCCAGTCTAATTGAAGTTTAGGATTGTAGCCTAATTGGACATTAACATCTTCACCTCTTTAAACTGTGCTGTCCAGAAAATATTTCACTTCTGTACATCCGCTGATGGTGCAAACTGGCTTTATGTTCAGCTCTTTGCACAGAACTATGTAATTACCTATTGTTAACTATTAGTACTGAAAGGGAAAATAATGTACATTGTAAATTCTTCAGCCCCTTCATATCTAACTGAAAATGCATCTCTGTAGTAGGGTGAGTATACAGTAGGACATTTCAGACAATCCTGTCTAATTCCTGTGCCTACAAATCCCCTCTTGCTGGGAATAACAACTCATAAAAATATTTTCTTTCTTCAGCTTTGCACAATAAATCTTGTTCTTTTTGCCATTTTAAAAGCCTGTCCAAAAAGCAACATCACACACCATCCTAGCGATGTTTACACCGTAGCAGGATAGCACCCTAATGTAGTTCACACTTGCTTTTCAATTTGTAGGTGTTTGTGAAAGCTGGGGACAAAATCCAGGCTGGGGACCCACTCATGGTCATGATAGCTATGAAAATGGAGGTACGTATCATTAGAGAAAATGTACATCACCCCCATATGGTTTTCCATCTGGTTTCTTCACATATTGTGCCTGTAGTTGTTGTGGAAATAATACGTTAACTAATGTCTGCAGGTTATGCTGTTTTTATTGGCACAAATTATTTCTCTATATAACAGAATGTTCTAATAACTTCCTCAAGGAGCAAACTTTCAACAGTATTTGCATACATGATGATCCCATCCATTATAGAGTCATTATTCCTCCCTGCAATTTTTTTTGGAGAGGGGAATAATTCTACACAGATTGGTGCTGCTCTGAGTAAATTCCAGCATGCATTGAGCTTCTGTGAAATTAACTTTATTTTCCTCTAATGCTCTTACTATTTAACATAAACATTTGCAGGGTATAGGTTGACAACCATTTTTAGAGCTTGCTACATTCCTTAATAACTTCAAACACACTGGTTTGGCTTTAGCCTATAGATCAATAATGACTTGCACCCAGCACTTTGGATTTTTGGTTGGCAAAGTGTAGGTCTGTGCCAGAAGCTATTGTAGTCCAGGATGCTGTAGTGGTTGGGGAATTCGACCTAGACCTTGAAGATCCAAGTTCAAATCCCCCCGCAGTCATAAAGCTTCTTGGATTATCTTGGGCCAATCATTCACTCTCAGCCTCCCCTACCTCACATGGTTGTTGTGAGAAGAGGAGGGGAGGAACTAAAGCTTTGTAATTGCCTTAGGCATTTGCTTTGGCATATGAAAGGAGAGTTTGTCAGTCAGTCCAACTTCATGTGCCAGTTTTGCCCATTCTTAGCTTGGAGAGATCAGGCCTTGCTGATCCCACCTCATCACTGGGTAGCTGCAGCCTGCTCTACTTGGGGCTGCAAATAGACCCATCAGAAACTTCAGCTGCTACAAAATGAACAGGAAGGGAGACTCTTTTCTGCACCCTGCCATTTTCTGAGACTCATCAGCAGTGTCTGAAATTATCTTTCTGCTGGGAGCCCTGAAAATGTGGAGTTCCTTGCTCCAAAAGAGTATCCCCCAAATCCAGAATCACTACGGGAGCACGTAAGAGACATTACATACACCTGTAGTTACTGCACCACCTAGTGAAAACTTATGGGAAATTCATATTGGTATCCAGAGTAAATTGTTCTTACACCGGAGCAAGGACTCCCCATAGTTACTCTGGATTTTGTCCTATGTCTGTCTGTCTTCTTGCTCGTGTTTTGCTGGAGGCTGAAGAGCTGGATATTTAAGAAGTGATTAATGAACTTACTTAACTTGTTCTGTCTCCATGATCTGTGCATGTCACTGCTGCCTTTTGTATTTTTGTATTGTACTGTTTTGATGTGTTTTAAAATTAGAATTGAAACCAGTCACTCCAGGGGAGGAGGACAGGTTAGAATTTTTTTATTAATAGCTTTGTGAGGAAGTAATAAACATGATCATGGCATCGGACTGTTGGGAGGAGGAACTCTTTAGATTGAACACCACCCTTCCCATCCCCCAGCAGATGATGTGATAATCTGAGTGGTTTATGGGATAGGGCTGTGGGTGGCGCAAGCGGTTAAGACGCTGTGCCTGTTAACCAGCAGGCCAGGGTTCGATTCCTGGGTTGGCCCCACAAGACAGGGTGAGCTCTTGTCCTTAGCCCAGCTCTGCGATGCCAGCTGGATCTAATCGTATCGGCTCTGCCTTTCCATTGGACTAATTCAGTGGTGTGGAGAGGGGGGATTTGCTGCTTGGGTAACAGCCTATCCTCCATAACAATCCAACCCAGACTTTTGTGCTTCACATGCAGCGTGTGCAGTGCCGAGCACGATACTATAGTCTCTCAAGACTGATGGAGGTCTGCTTTATGGGATGAGGTGTTCATTTGTTATCAAAAAATACAGTAAAACCTTGGATTGAGAGTAACATGGATTGGGAGTGTTTTGCCAGACAAGCAAACATTTCTAATAAATTTTGACTTGCAATACAAGCGATGACTTGATAAACAAGTGAAAAATAGTCCTGGCTATTTTTAGTCCTGGCTAAAAATAGCCAGGAATAGTCCTGGCTAGGACCAGTTTAAATAGTCCTGGCTAGGACCAGTTTATGTCTATCTACCTACCTATCTACAGTATTTATATACCGCTTTTCAACTGAAAAGTTCACAAAGCGGTTTACAAGAAAATGGAAAAATTAATAGCTAATTAATAGCTAATGGGTCCCTGTCCCAAAAGGGCTCACAATCTAAAGTGCAAAAAGAACACCAGCAGAAGCCACTAGAACAGACATTGCTGGGGTGTGTAGGGCCTGTTAATCTCCCCCTGCTAAATAAAAAGGAACACCCACTTGAAAGAGTGTCTCTTGCCCAGTAAGCAGGGGTCCTGCCTTTTTTCCCGAGGGATCACAGTGTATTAATACATATAGTATTAATACATATAATACACATTAAAATAACTTGCCATTGTATCTCCAGAAGGATAACCAAGGTTACTAGGGTTTGTTTCTAATGAGGAGGAAGCATGTAGTAAAAATGGATATTGCTTTCTTATCAAAAGATGATGTCACCTTTTGCCAGGATGAGAGCAAGTATTAGGGCCCTCCCCTCCTGACCTACCTAAGAAATTAGGTTACTAGCTTGACCAAATATTTGTACCTCTACTAATAGCTGTACTCAAGTTCGTTGTTCAACTTGATTGTATTATAAACTTTAACAAGAAATTCATTACAGTTCCTGTTTTGAAAAACTTCATGCTTTCCTTTGAGCCTTTTAGCTTCTATTTAGGACACTTACCATTATATCTGTCCAGGAATTACAAATTGTATACAGTGATTCCACAAAAATCCTAATTGACTTAGAGCACAATCTTAGAGCACAATCTTAGGACTTAGAGAACAAACCTAATCATGTCTTCTCAAAAGTAAGCCCCATTGTGTTCAGTGGGGAGTAAGTGTCAGGAAAGTGTCTTTAGGATTACAGTCTAAGTATGTTGTTGTTTTTTTGCCTTGCAGCATACGATACGGGCCCCGAAGGCAGGAATAATAAAGAAGGTTCATTACCAAGAAGGATCTCAAGCCAATAGGCATGCCCCACTCGTTGAATTAGTTGAGGAAGACTCTGAATCAGAATAATGCCCTATGAATAAAGGTGGTGCTTTTTATTATTCTTTTAATCAGGAAACCATTTTTATGAATTATTCATTTGAACCACTTACTGATTAAATGCATTTCTTTCCTCTGCCCTATTCTGATACCGTGTTTGACAGCTTCAGCCAACTGTCCATATATTCTGGTATTTGCTGAAATAGAATGAAAGACATGAACTCTACGGACATGAACTCTACGGTTCCAAGTAATATAGGTGGTCTCGCATCAGTTCTTAAGCAAGTGATGGACTGAAGCTACACCCTTACCATTGAAAAGTGTTTTAAGTGAATTCTGTCTATTGCTATTAGTTAATAATGGTCCATACATACAAATCCTCACTTCATGCGTCAGGGGGTGACAAATATGCATGTGAGAACTTGGCTTTAAGACAGTGGTTCCCAAACTGTGAGCCATGGTTGGGTCATGGAGCCCAACCAGGAGCTGCAGAATCCTTGCAAAAAACCTGTCAACCTGCAGAATATATGGGATTGTAGCCCTGATGAGGGAGTTGCAGTCAAGTGGCCATAGGATTGCCATAAATCTTTTCCACAAAATCTGGACAGGACCCTCTGTTCCATTTGCCAGTATGTGAACACAATCCCCCCAAATTGGGATTGTCCCTGTTTTTTGGGACATACGGCAACCTTAAGTGGCTACCACTTGGAAAGGTTTGGGAACCACTGCTTTAAGATGATCCTTGGATCCCAGTGGCTTGCGGAAGAGATTGGCCCTGGAGACTTTCCATTGCCACCAAGACATCAATTGAAGAGAGAACCTTTTTGCAGAGTTTGTGCTTCTAGTGCCTTATTTGCAAGGCTGGTGTACAGCTGCTGGATGTGCAGGATGGTTTTGTGAATGATGAAGCAGGGCTTGCATAGAAGTTGGCAAAGCGGAGACAGGAAGTGGCAAACAAAGCACAGGTAGGGCAAATTGCCTCAGGAAAAGTTCTGCTGAAGTGATTAATGAAAAGTAATGGCACACACAGACCCAGGATCCTGTTCCCTGCTGTCTGCGCTGAGATCTTTGTTTGCCTGTAAAGTGGCTGAGATGGTACTTAATTGCCTTGAAGTCCTCGTTTGTGAAAATAAATTACCTTAATTATTTTGTTGATGGAAATTTCAAGTGGTAGCCTTTGTGCTGCTTACTGCTGTACTAAATATAGCTGGAATCTCCCTGTTGCTGAGTGCTGTTATTTGATCAAAGAGACTTCTCAAATAGGTAGAGCTCCACCCTATACGATACGTTGAAAAGCAAATACTGAAATTTTGATTATTTTCACACATTATTTCACATTATTTGCCACACATTATCTCTACCTTAAAGGTGTCCCCTGCAGGTTCTACTGCTAGTTGTGACAGACTGCAGGGTGTGGTGCTCATCCCTAAGACTTTAGAGCCAGCATTGTCCGAAGACATCCGTGGTGAAGGGACTGGCATGACTGCTGACGATGCATGGAATGCTGTTTTACTTTTGCGCTGAGGTGGTACCTATTTATCAACTTGGCATTTATATGCTTTCGAACTGCTCGGTTGTCAGGAGCTGGGTTTTTTTGCCTTGCAGCATACGATACGGGCCCCGAAGGCAGGAATAATAAAGAAGGTTCATTACCAAGAAGGATCCCAAGCCAATAGACATGCCCCACATGCCCCATCTTGTAGGACGGGTCCTCAAACTACGGCCCGGGGGCCAGATACGGCCTGCCAGGGCCCTCAATCCAGCCTGCCAAGGCTTGCTGGCCGCCACAGGGAAAAGAGGCTTGGTGGCGGCTGCCATTTTAAATTTGGCACGCTGCTGTGTGCGCTGTGCTGTCCTGAGGGCACAGCTCCTCCCCCTCCCTGCCTCGCTGTTGCTGAGTGGCTGCCAGATGAGAGCAGGCAGGGAGGGGGAGGAGCCATCCCCTCACAACAGCACCGGGGTGGGCGCCCACCATGGCAAGGGGCTGCCTGTCTGTTTGCTTGCCTGCCCACCTGCTCGCCCAAGTCAGAAGAACTTGACTTGGATGGGGGGCTGTGCGGCTGAAGCGCCCCAGCCACAGCTTCCCTGCCTGGCCAGGGGGCTTTGATGGGGGACCGTGCGGCTGCGGCGCCCCATCCACAGCTTCCCTGGCCAGCCAGGGGGCTTGGATGGGGGACTGCGTGGCTGCAGCACCTAATCCACAGCTACCCCGGCCAGCCAGGGGACTTGGATGGTGGCCACAGGGCTCCCCAGGTAAGTGCCTCCCTTTCTCCCCCCGATCCCCACCAGCCTTCCAGTAACCCCACCCCCCAAAAAATCCCTCACTAACCCTGACTGTACCCACCACCTCCAGAAACCCCCCACTAGCCCTGCCAGTAACCCCACCCCCAGAAACCCCCCATTAGCCCTGCCAATAACCCCCACCCCCCAGAAACCCCCCTATAGTCCGGCCCCCGACAGTATCTGAGGGACAGTGAACCGGCCCCCTGTTTAAAGTTTGAGGACCCCTGTTGTAGGACCTGGTTCTTGAACTCTGGCTTGCTGGTTAACAGGCACAAGGTCTTAACCACTTGCACCACCACAGCCCATAATCTCTATCTTTAAAAGCAAATACTGAAATTTTGATTCTTTTCACACATCGGCTCCTTATACAATATGTTTAAACAAACACTGAAATTTTGATTCTTTTCAAACATTATTTCACGTTTCAATCAGTTTGAGCCTGAGCCTTCTGCTCAGAGGTAGCCTAGATTTGAGTTGACCTATTGGAGCTGCTTTTGCTTTACTTTGGATAAGGGGGAAAAGCTTTTGTTTCCCTGTTGTAGTTCAGCAGTGGTCCTGATGCTTGTGCTGGATACAGGACAGATTGAGCCAACCTGACTATTCCAGTGCAAGTTAGGATTGCACTATGAAGGTTCTTGTCATTGCTTTTTTATTTCCTGTGCATCAAAAACAAACATGGTATATGATGGTAAGTCAGCTTGAGTCACTTCCTGAACACTTTTTTCATAACCAAACTCAAAGTAATGGGTAAAATTACTCCCCTACCTCTGAAGGAGAGGTATCTGGATGCAGGTGCCATATATGCTCCCTGAGGCATCTGGTGGGCCACTGTAATACAGGAAGCTGGACTAGATGGGCCTTTGGCCTGATCCAGTGGAGGCTCTTCTTACATTCTTAAGAACATTGATTTGCTGCCAGAGCATGCCCCAAACACACAGCATTATCCATCTGCTTTGGGACACACATTGACACCCCTCTTTTGGATCTTTGTATAGGCTGGGGGTGAGGGAGAGAGAAACAGAGAAGGGGGAAAAGAATCAAAGGATGGTGATGGTACTGCAGAAAGTCTCAGCAGTTGTGGAGCAAGGAGGATGTTAGCAGAATGCAATCCTAAGAAATTTATCGTGAAAATCTCTTAGAAATTTATGATGGTGTGGGGAGGTCTGCGTATGCCTTTTGCATTGGCCTAATCCCTCCCCACCAACCAGAAGTGGGGCAGAATTGTCTTACTTTTGTGACACTCCCAGGTTAGCTCAGGACTTAGGCCATGGCTTAGGCTGGCCTAACTGGAGATTAGGATTGCAGCCTTGGTGTTCTATAAATGTTCTCAGGAGGCTTGGAGGTTGATCTTCAGGCTCTCACTTTTGTCTAGTTAAAAATAGAACAAGGATGAGGGGAGAAGCTGCAAGGCATTGCCACCCATGGGCTATATGTGAGTAGTCAAAGGTTCTAGTGCCAGATACCAGTATTTGTACGTACCAAATTTTCTGGGTAACTTAAAGTCCAACCTATCCAACTTTCCAGTGCTGATATAGCTGTGTCTACAGGGTGTGCCTAGGCTCCTGCAGTGATGAGACAGTCATAGATGCCTCCTTAAGGTAAGATGATATTTGCATCCTTATCTCAGGGGTTTCATGCTGTGAAAGTTGTTAGGATTGAGCTATTAGTGATTTTAGTTCTGAGGTAGCCCAGGGCTGGTGCCAGTTCAGGAAAGTCATTCACACTGGCCAAGAAAGCTTGGGAAAATTAAGGGACTCAATAGTGGAAGACGAATCCTGATTAGTCCAAATAGGTAAAATGGGGGGAGGTAGTTTTTGAACAAAGCAGTTAGTAACCAGACACAGCTATTTTTGCACCAGCAGGATATAGATTTGAGACTTCTTTTTACTGGTTTGAACAAAAGGATCAATCAAATTGTGCAGTAGGGTAGGGCAAGCAAAATAAATGACTGAGGTGGTGTATATATATATGTGTATATATATATGTGTGTGTGTGTGTATATATATATATATAGATAGATATATATATATATATAGGTATATATATATATATATATATATATATATATATATATATATATATATATATATATATATATATATATATAGGTGTATATATATATATAGGTGTATATATATATATAGGTATATACAGCAGAAAGATCTGGAAAGATCTCAGAAGGCTAACAGAGATTGAGTTTTTAATTGGAATGGACTTCCAGAATAATGGTTGCCACAGAGAAAATCCTACCCCCTTCCCACTATCCGACTGGCTTCAGCCAAAGGTGGCACTTTCAGCAGGATCCTATGGTGGGATTTAACCCAAGGTGTTTTCTGTGTCTTGGTCCTTTTGGTGTCAGTTTGCCTATATGTGTTAGGTGGAGCGTTGGGCTGGGATATGGGAACATTTAATGAAGGTCTCCAATGACAACTTTCCTTGGGACATCACAGGGTGACCTTACTCAAATCACTGTGTCCAGCCTAAAAGCTGTGAAGATAACAAGTTCTTATGAGCTCTCTGGAGGAAAGACAGGATGCAGCCTTAATAAATAAATAATACAGCATTAAAAACAAACACCTGTAGCCCTTGCCCTGTTTCATTCACAGTGACTTTGCCTCCTGGAATCTGTTCATAACAAAAGAATAATTGGGTAATAGTGCCTTGAAGCACTCAGGGAAAACTGTGTCAGGCTCAGCAGCACAGACTGGATTAAATAAGGGGTGAACGCCCTCATCGGTTGACCTACACACCTTCTAACCTTGAGTTGTGTGTCATAAGCCATTAAAAAAACTCTTTAAGGAAGGAGGAAACAGGAAGAGAAAACATGTCAGAATTTTTCTCTTTATATTTTAAAATATAAAATAAATATAGTAGCGCCTCACGTAAAGTATGTTTCATGTAACAAACAAAAATTTCTCTAGGATTCTCCTTCGCGTAACAAACTGTGCTTCACGTAAAGAACACATTCGTTGGCAGTTGGGGCAGACACACTGGCCAGCAGCCTGTTTAAAAAGTGTCAGGGCTGCCTAGCACACCTGCCCATAGTGAAAGCAACACTTCCATGCTGTTCCTCCTGTGGCCGGATGTCCGCTGGGCAGAGGAGCAGTGGAGAAGAGGGGAGCAGCTCAGGGCTAGCCAGAGGGGAGCAGGGGAGAGAGGCTCGGGATGGAGAGAAGGAGAAAGTGGGGAGACACTTGGAAGGTGTCTTGGATTGCAGCCTCCTAACCATGTCTACCCAGAAGTAAGCAACATTGTGTTAAATGGGTCTTACTTCCAGGAAAGTGTCTTTAGGACTGCAGCCTAAGTAGACTTCATAAGATCATGCACATTGAATGCATGTTTTGAATTCAATCCCAGTGTTCTGTCATCATTTTTACATCCAGTTAATATTTTTATATGAATATTTTTGGGGTTGTGGAACCAATCGTCTGAGTTTCCATTATTTCCTATGGGAAAATCTGCTTCACGTAAAGAACGTTTCACATAACAAATGTGCCTCCACAATGAATTAAATTTGTTACGTGAGGCATCACTGTATATATTTTAAAATATAAAGAATCTTAGAAATCTTCGGTCACAACTTACTCCACACTGATTCATTTTTCAAACCAGGGTCATTAACAAGCATCCTTATTTCTTAAAATAAATTCATTTAATAGGAAATATTCTATATTCCAGATGTATATATTTTAAAGATGTATATCCTTTTTCCTGAAGAGCAAAGCAGTGTAAAATATAACAAAGATTATAAACAAAATAACTCCTTGTAATGTTCAACATTCATGTGAAGCTACTGGGAACTGTTTGAAGGCTTGGAGATTGGTGCTATTGATATGCAAACGGCACCCAGTTCTACCTCTTTTTTCCACTGGGAAGACACTGGGTACAATACCACTGTCCAGTTAGGCCAGAATAAGTCCCCCCCCCCCACATATAAATCCTTTGCTTACCTGGGGGTATCACAAAAATACCCCACTCCTAGGAGGGTTAGTCAGTGCGCATACATACACCACACTCCTCATTGAATCCACTGCAAAAATATCTCCTGCCTTTCAAAAGTTATGGCCAAAACACTAAAAATAAAAAAAATATTCATTGAGCTCCATGGGAAAGTGAAAGTGCCCAATATCACGGCTTTACTCATGAGTAGGCAAACATGCCCTTGTCCACCAGAAAGGCCAGGCTGCGAGGAATCCAAGACCTTGTCCTCCTATTGAGGTTTGGGGATCTGGTCACTCTGCCTCAGGAGTGGGGCAGAAGTGCCTTACAACACTTTTGTGACACTCCAGGCCAACACAAGACTTGTTCTCGGACATATGCTGGCCTAAGTGTGGGTAGGGTTATAGCCTCAGAGCCCAAATCCTAACCATGTCTACTCAGAAGTAAGACCCTCAATGGGGCTGATTCCTAAGTGTGGATAGGATTATAGCACCAGTGTCCAAATCCTAGCTTTGTATACCCCGAAGTAAGACCCACTGAGTTCAATGGGCCTGACTCAATCCTAACCAATTTAGGTCAACACAACTCACCCATCTCACTGTGATGTGGGGAGGCCAGCACAATCCTGTGCACTGGCCTTAACCCCCTTCCCCCATAGCAGTGGCGGAGAAGTGCCTTGTGGCATGGGACTGGTGCTGGCCTCATTCAGTTTGTGGGTCGCATCCCCTTGAATGAGTAGTTTGCACTCTGGGAGTGTGGCTTCTGCCCTGTGTATTTGTGGTTCTGGGCTGAAATGCTCAAGTACCACTGCTCTAGATCCTCTTCCCCAGGAGTACTTCCCACTGACATCAGTGGGGCTTACTCCCAAGTAGACATGGCTAGGCCTGAGCCCTAGAGCAACTGTCCTTGACAATTGTTCCTTCTGAGGAAGTCCCATTGATTTCAGTGTTTACTCCCGAGTAGACATGGCTAGGCCTGAGCCCTAGAGCAACTGTTCCTTCTGAGGAAGTCCCACTGATTTCAGTGTTTACTCCTGAGTAGACACGGCTAGGCCTGAACCCTGGAGCAACTGTTCCTTCTGAGGAAGTCCCATTGATTTCATTGTTTACTCCTGACATGGCTAGGCCTGAGCCCTAGGACAACTGTCCTAGACAACCACTGTTCCTTCTGAGTAGGTCCCAGTGATTTCAATGGGGCTTACTCCTGAGTTGACACAGCTAGGCCTATACCCTATGGTGGCCATCCTAGGCACCCTTTTCTATGAGAAGCTCCCATTGACTTCAGCAGGTCTTACTCCTGAGTAAAGAGCTTATTTCAGTGAGGCTTAAGAGATGGCTAGGCCTTTGCCTTAAGCTGAGTGTCCTATAAAAGTTTCTTCTGAGTAGGTCCCATTGTTTTCAATAGAGATTACTCCTGAGTAGACACAGCTAGGTCTGCACCTTTTTGATGGCCATCCTACGCACTCTTATGTGTGAGTAGGTCCCATTGACTTCTGTGGGGCTTACTTTTGAGTAGACCCAGCTAGGTCTGCAGCCTAAGGTGGCTGTCAAGGCACCCTTTCCTGTGAGTAGGTCCCACTGACTTCAATGGGGCTTACTCCTGAGTAGACACAGCTAGGTCTGCACCTTTTGATGGCCATCCCAGCCACTCTTTCCTGTGAGCAGGTCCCACTGACTTCAGTGGGGCTTACGCCTGAGTAGACACAGCAGAGCCTGTACCCTCCTCAGGGGTAGGTCTCACTGACGTCAGCGGGGCTTACTCGTGAGTAGACACAGGTGGGCCTGCGCCCTTTCTGGGGTGGGCCTCCTGAGGGAGAGAAGCCGTGGCGGGGGGCGGAGGCGGGGTCCGGGGGCGGCGGGGCGTCTGTGGCCGTTCCGGGGTGCGGGCGGGCGGGCGAGGGAGAGAGCGAGCGGGGCGAGGCGTCCAGCGGGCCCGGGGCGGCCCCTCCGCAGTGCGCATGAGCGGGTCGGCGGCGGAAGGAGGGCCGCGAGGCGGAGCCCCGGGAGCGCCGCCGCCGCCACCATCCCCGCCGTCCCTCCTCCTCCGCCCTCCTCAGTGTCGCCGGAGCCGGCCCGGGAGGGGAGAGGCGCGCAGGAGCCCACCATGGTGAGACCTCGGCCGCCGCCGGCAGCAGCAGGGAGGGAGGGAGGGAGGGAGCAGGCCCACCGCCATCGCCTGGCAACGCCGGCCTACAGGCCCCGCTCCGCCGGGAGGGGCCTCTCCTCGCTGGGCCTGGGTTGGGGCCCCTCACACTCACCCGACCCTCTCTGTGCAGGTCTACTCGGAAGTAAGCCCCGTGCACTACCATTGGGCTTACTCCCAGGAAGGTGTGGGCAGGTTAGCAGCCTCAGAGCGCAGATACTAGCCAGGTCTACTCAGAAGTAAGTCCCATTGAGTTCAGTGGGCTGACTCACAAGTCAGTGTGGACGGCCCTGACAGCCCAGTCCTACTCAGAAGTAAGCCCCATTGAGTTCAGTGGGCCTGACTCTCAGGTAAGTGTGGATAGGGTTGCTTTCTGACAGCCCAATCCTGTGTTTGTCTACTCAGAAGTAAGTCCTATTGAGTTCAATGGGGCTGACTCACAAGTAAGTGTGGACGGCCCTGACAGCCCAGTCCTACTCAGAAGTAAGTCCCATTGAGTTCAGTGGGCCTGACTCCCAGGTAAGTGTGGATAGGGTTGCTTCCTGACAGCCCAATCCTGTGTTTGTCTACTCAGAAGTAAGTCCCATTGAGTTCAATGGGGCTGACTCACAAGTAAGTGTTCACAGCCCTGACAGCCCTGTCCTACTCAGAAGTAAGTCCCATTGAGTTTAATGGGGCTGAATCCCAAGTAAATGTGGATAGGGTTACAGCCTGAGAGTCCAAATCCTAACCATGTCTACTCAGAAGTAAGACCCCCTCAATGGGGCTGACTCCTAAGTGTGGATAGGATTACAGCACCAGAGTCCAAATCCTAGCTTTGTCTACTCTGAAGTGAGACCCACTGAGTTCAATGGGGCTGACTCTTAAAGGAAATGTGGATAGGGTTGCTTCCTGACAGCCCAATCCTATGTGTCTACTCAGAAGTAAGCCCCACTGAGCCCCAGGGAAGGATTGCAGCATCAGAGCTCTAGGCATATCTACTCAAATGCAAATCCCATTGCATTACTCCAAGGAAAATGTGGATGGGATTGCAGCCTGACAGCCCAGTCCCAGACATGTATACTCAGAAGTAAGCCCATTATATTAAGGGAGCTTACTTCCAGGGAAGTGAGGATAGGACATGTTTACACCTGCTCAAATTTCCTCTTCTATGGTATAGATCAGGGTATAGGTATAGGTCAAGGAGTCCCACCTGCAGCACAACACCTGCCACTTTTTATGGAGAGAGTCTTGAATGTGCTCTTTGGTACTGATGTTGCTTTTAATAATTAAGTAGAGCCTCCAAGTATATTGAACACAATGGGTCTTACTTCTGAGTAGACCGTGCTCGGGATTGTGCACTCTGTCAGGACCCACAGGAGGGAATGGGTTAACCTGGAGTTAGCATGTCATGGCTGGAAGTGACATCATCAAGCAGGACGATTATTTAAATGAGAGTACAATCCTAACCATGTCTACTCAAAAGTAAGCCCCATTGTGTTCTATGGGTCTTACTCCCAGGAAAGTGTCTTTAGGATTGCAGCCTTATCCTCCTAACCTTCCCAAGCTGTTGCTAATTTGTTTAAAAAAAAGTTTTTACTCAAATGTAACACTCAGCCAAATTCAGTCTCCAAAATCAGGGTGTGCATTAGATTAGATGTTAATTTGAATTGAATAAATCCAGTATTTTACTTGTAAGTTTAAGGTGCGCGGTATATTCAATGGTGCATTATGTCCGAGTAAATATGGGTATTCCCCAAGCTTCCCAGAGGTTGCAAGTACTATCCACACTTACCTGGGAGAAACCCTACAATCCAGAGTAACTACGGGAGCATGTAAGGGATATTACGTTTACCTGTAGTTACTGCACCACCTAGTGTAAACCTATGGGAAAGTCACATTGCAATCCAGAGCAAGTTGTTCTTACACCGGAGCTAGGACTCCCTGTAGTTACTCTGGATTGTGCCCTTATTGTTGTCCACCTTGGTATAGGCACTCTGTTCGTATCTGGTCTCTTAACAAACTAATACACTGTGATTTGTGGTGGAAACTTTTCAGGGACCAGAGCTCACTTCATCAGGTGCGCATAAAGGGTTGTGACAGCAGAGAACAAGTGGAGCTCTGATGCTTTCCTTGCTGGTTCTGACCTTAAAAGTGTAAAATACACCACATCAGAGAGAGCCTATGTATGCCTGTTCAGAAGTAAGTGCTATACAATGGGTGTAGCCTTAATGCAGTGATTTTCAACCAGTGTGCCATGGCACACTGGTGTGCCACGATAGTCCTCAGATGTGCCGCGGGAATTTGGGGTTTGACATTCATTAATAGAATAATTGGGGGATTTGAACAGTCTGGTGTTCAGTGGGAAAAACATGGGAATTGTCAATGGGAAAAACAGTTGATGTCAATGGGAAAAACAGTTGATGTCAATGGGAAAAACAATTGATGTTGTGCCTTGACAATCTCAGTGGCTTGTTAGTGTGCCGTGAGATGAAAAAGGTTGAAAATCACTGCCTTAATGTGTGGAACAGGAAGACTGATAGGGCTAGAGAAAACCCAGCCATTTTCTACTATAGATCTGGAAAACAAAGTAACAATATTGCTTGATATTTATAAACCCCCAGCAACAACACCTACAGGGTGTTAGTGATCTTCAGCCATCCTGGACTGTAAGGGTACAATCCTAACCAGTTTAGCCTGGCGATTTCTCATGGTGGAGTGGGAAGGTCAATGTATGTCTAATCTCCCCAGGAGTGGGGCAGATGTGCCTTACGACACTTTTGTGACACCCCCAGATCAGCATAGGACTTATGCCAGCCTAACTGGAGATTAGGATTGCTTCCTTGGTAATGGGAAAAGGCTGCAATCCTAAAGACTCTCCTGGGCGTAAGACTCATTGAACACAATGGGACTAATTTTTGAGTAGACAGGGTTAGGATTGTGCTCTTAGTCCATCAGCCTTGGGATGGTATTCCTTTTCTTGTTCCCAGGCAGCTGCCTCATGAGAACACAAGCAACAGTGCTTCTCACAAGCAACAACGGACCACCTGATACACACTCAGGCTCTGGAATTATGCCCCGCAATAGATTCAGATGCCAGCTTTCACCCCATATCTTCTTGAGCAACTCTATTTCAGGATCTGATAGCATCAGCCATACCATTAGGAGAGAAACAACCTGCTTATCTTCCAGCAAGATATATGCCTTACTGGTTGCCAGCAATCCCCATCTGCTGTCCACATAAGACAAAACTGGCCAGTCCCTGTGCAGGAAAATAAATGGGCACATCTAACATCAAAAATTCAGAAACCAGAGCAAGGAACGTTTCAGTTTCCTAGTATGTTCAGTTGCTCATTTCAAGTCACCATTATTGGAAAAAATACTTTGCAGCGTGAAATGGACAGCACCATCACAGGGTATAAGCCATGAGGAGTGTGTGTGTAGTTAGATGTAGATGTGGACAGCCTCCCAATGCCAGATGCAGGGGAGGACACCTGGATACCGGTGTCTTGTGTGCTCCCTGAGGCATCTGGTGGGCCACTGCGAGATACAGGAAGCTGGACTAGATGGGCCTTTGGCCTGATCCAATGGAGGCTCTTATGTTCTTAAATTTCTCAACCCGAGTTTATCAGCAAATTGTGACTTTATTCAGTTTGAGCTTAAGTGGAATTGTGGCTTTCTCTTGCTATAGGTGTTAAATTAGCATAGTGTAATAAGAGAGGTCAGATTGTGAATGAAACATTCTGTTTTTGTATCATTTGGACTGTGCATAGAAATGACACAGACCTACAGTGCTGCCCTGTCTTGTTATGGTGTCTTGTTCCCACTGTTTACTTGTGGTTCTTATATGAATACAGGTTAGTTTCCAGTGTCCACCTAACATGATATATTTATTTAAGGTGTGAAATGAACACAACTGTTGCGCTATGTGAAAGTACTGTCCTTAAGTTGCCTGTAATTTGGATGTTTTTAAGTAGGGGACTGTATGTATGCTTTTTTAAATCCCTGACTAATAACTCTCAGTTCATCTGATGAAAAGTTCACAAAAGTTTAACAGTGTGCATAGGGCCTAATCCTATGGATGTCTATTGAGAAGTATTTCTCATTGAGTTCCCAGGAAAGCATGCATAGCCAGTTAGGCCAGCATAAGCCCCAGCATAAGTCCTTTGCTGACCTGGGGGTGTCCTTTGCCATTCCTGGGGGTGGTGGTGGGGGGTTAGGCCATTGCACAGGCATATGCCAATCTTCCCATTACACCACAGGAAGATATGCCAGGTGAGTTAGGCTGGTCTAAATTGGATTGCGCACTTATCCCCAAATCCAGAGTAACTATGGGAGCACGTTAGAGACTTCACGTGCACCCATGATTACTGCACCACCTAGTGAAAACCTATGGGAAATTCATATTGGAATCCAGAGTAAGTTGTTCTTACACCGGAGCAAGGACTCCCCGTAGTTACTCTGGATTTTGCCCTTAGTCTTTTCTTGATGTATCTGTGTTTATTTCTGTGTATGTGCACACGCCCACGCTCTTTGACAGTCCTATCATAACTATGTTTCCTCAAAATTACTTTTGATTTCAGAGAGATCTTTTCCCAAGTAAACACAATTAATTTAGCAATCCTATGCATTCCAGGAGAAAGTCTCACTGAATGCAGCTCTTCTTACTTTCAGGCAACCATGAGGATGCCTGATGAGGACCTATTATGCGTATGCATTTGATTTCATATAAAGTCATACAGAAAGACTATGCAACTTTTTTACCATTAGAAAGTATTAGAATAAGGCAAGTGGAAGAGTAACACATGGATGTTGCTATATAAATAATAACTACTTTGCAGTTCCCAAATAGCTTTGAGTAACTTGTTAATGGGATCATACTGTAGTAAATAACTTGAAAATTGCAGCCATAGAATTTTATTTTACAAGGTTTTTTTGTATCAGGGGACTTCTGAGATTTCTGGGCACTTGTAGCCTCAGTCGAACTGCACAGCCCGTCATTAAAATATCTAATTAGATTTTTTCAGGAAGTAAAGTGATGAGTAGAGCTCCTGAATTGCTGAAGGTATTTGAATGCATTTAACTTTGGCCTCACTGCACACACCCAGGATGTTTTCTCTGAAAAAAAATAATAATTTGTTTCTACACATACGCAACCACCCTACTTCCTGGGATGAGACTAGGAAGGTGTTTATCCCATGTAAATATATGTTCTGGCAAGGCATATTTATATTCAGTAGGAGCGCTTTCAAGAAGAGGAGGGTGTCTTCTCTAGGCAGTCAGGCCAAAAAACTGGAAAAATAATCTGACATGTTGTCTGGAGACGTCATATGTGGATGTATAGTGTAGGAAGGTTCTTGTAGTTGCTCCTGTGATTACAATACGAAGATATAGTAAAACTATTCTTAAAAGGTTTAACTTATTGTTTACTCTTACCTCTGCTTTTTTGGAATTGTGTACCACAAAATAAGTAATTCTCTTGGGATCCATACAGTGCATATGTTGTTGGAGTGTCAGTTAGCAGGTGGCAATGCAGAGAACGCGCATGTTTCTGTCTGTCCTGCTGAAGAGGGAGCCCAATGCTTATGCATGTGTTTTTGGGTTTGCAATCTGACAATCATAACAAGGTAGTAAGTTTATAACATGTACCACTTCCCGAAGCTCAGAAAAATTATGTGCATTTTGTAGAAAGGGCTTATCTGGACAAATTCTTTAAGTTCCCAATCAATCTCTGATACGAAACAGCAACTTAGATGATAACAAGCCAGATATCCTGAATAGCTTTTGTGGGTGAATGGCTAGCAGTTGAGAAGGAACCTAACAATGCAAGCCTGTGTGTGACTACTCAGAGGTTAGTCCCATTATGTATTTCCAGGGAAATATCTAGGATTGCATCCTAAAATTCCTTTTGAGCTCATGGGTTTTTATATTCCATTGTGGAATATTTGTGGTTCATGACATCACTCTCTCTCTCTCTCTCTCTCTCTCTCTCTCTCTCTCTCTCTCTCTCTCTCTCTCTGGGATTAGTGTTTGCCTTTTTGACAAATTGTTATATGATAGCAGTATGTATTTAAATTTATATATAAAGGGGAGAGAAATTATCAAGTGAATCCAAATCCAAACAGTTCAAGAGATACAGTTTTGCTTAAATTTAAATAAGCACAGTTAGAATTCACAATAGCAGTAGTTGATACATGTAAAGGTAGGAGCAAGAGGCACTCTTTCAAGTGGGTGTTCCTCTTTTATTTAGCAGGGGGAGAGTAACTGGCCCTACACACCCCAGCAATGTCTGTTCAAGTGGCTTCTGCTAGTGTTCTTTTTTTGCATTTTAAATTGTGAGCCCTTTTGGGAGAGGGACCCATTAGCTATTAATTAGCTATTATTATTTTTCCATTTTCTTTGTAAACTGCTTTGTGAACTTGTTAGTTGAAAAGTATAAATACTGTAGATAGATAGATATTATGAAAATTAACACCTGTAATAAAATAAGAAACCCTTATCTTGACTGAGATGTCAGTGAACAAGATTAAACTTACTTGGTAAGGTCTAGTTCAGCAGTTTGATTCAGGAGTCTCCTTTTGAAGTGTGGTGGTCAGCAGCAGTGTTGGATAGCTTCTTTCTCTAATTTTGTATGTTATATAAAACTGTTATACGTTATTGTACATATATAAAACTATTATTGGTTATTAGTGGTTATACCAAGTATTTTCAGTAGTATACCCAACTGCAGTTGGTTCAGGAGTACCAAAATACTAAGATACGTATATGTTTAGAGATGGCACATAGTTACTGTTGGAAATTATATCCCATATGAGATCTCCCTCTCCCTGTGCAGCAACAGGGATGTGTCATCATGTGATGTATTTTTCCTGCCTCACTTCATGCAGTTGACTGGCAGGGACAGGCACAGTGATGCTGCAGCAAGGAGATGGTGTCCTCTGAAACACCCCAGCATTGCTCTAGTGCAGGGGTTGGCAACCTACAGCCTGTGATTCTCCTCTCTTCCAATTTGAAACCATTTGATCTAGTTGTAATCTGAGCCAGTGGAGAACAAATCTCTTCCTTCTTTCGTAGGACATCCTTTCATGTATACTATTTGAGGAGTACTATCATGACTCTTCTCAGCCTTCTCCTCTGCAGGCTGAACATACCAAGTTCCCTCAACCTCTCCTTGTAGGATTGTTGTCCAGCCCTCTGATCAGTCTCACCACTCTTCTCTGAATCTGCTCCAGGATGGCTGCATTTTCCTAAAGTGTGGTGTCCAGAGTTGGACAGAGTATTCCCGGAGCGGTCTGACCAACGTGGAGTACAGTGGAACCACTACTTCTCATAACTAGGAAGCTATGATTCTGCTGTTGTGGGATTAATGGCATTAATCTTTGCAGCTTTGCAGCTACATCACACTGCTTATTCATACTAATCTACTGCAACTCACAATTCCTTTCACATGTTCTGCTGCCAACAGTTGCTCCCTTTTAAAGCAGTACCCAGGCTGTGACAGCACAAGTGGTTAAGACACTGTGCCTGTTAATCAGCAGGCCAGGGTTTGAGACCCAGGTCCCCACAAGACGGGGTGTGCTCCTGTCCTTAGCCCAGCTCCTCCCAACCTAGCAGTTCAAAAGCATGTAAATGCAAGCAGATAAATAGATATCACCTTGGTGAAAAAGGTAACAGCATTCAGTGCACCTTGGCATATAGTCATGCTGGCCACTTGACCATGTAAGTGTCTTTGGACAACGCTGGCTCTAAAGACTTCTAAATGGGGATGAGCACCGCACCCTATAGTTGGAAACGACTGGCAGTTAACCTGCGGGGGGACCTTACCTCTTGTATTAAGTAGTGGAAAGTATCCAGTTTCTTGAGGATGGTGTCTTTTCCAGTGGCTGCTGGTGTTTTCCAGTGGCACCAGTGGCTGCTGGTGTTTCTGCATCTTGTTTTCGACTTGAACCATGCATTGACAAGAAACCATTGATAGATTTTAAATCTTATTGGGAAACAACATGTAGATAAGTAGTATATTATAGTGATGATGGTACAAATGGCACTTTGGATTCTTTGGACTTCCTACTTTTGAGTTCTACCAGACTTCTGTAGTAAGCCACTGTTTGTTTATCATATGAATTGGGTGCCATTCTGTCTCAGGTGTTCTATTTTATGATCCAAAAATGTCAAAATGTCTCTTTTGGAAGCTACTTCCAGTCCTTGAGCCCTTTTTGGCTACGTGGCAATAATGATTGTCTCCATCTTAAGTGGTGTGATGGGTTTTTTTGGAGAAATTTTGGAGGATGTGCACTTTGGGTATTTGTGTGGCTGCTTTGTGTTTCTGTCACAAGTAAGCAGCTCGGGTGCCAGAGTCAGGCTATACATTTTATCGTTGATTTTTGTCACACAGTTAATTGTATTGGACTTATGGGCTGCTTTGAGCAACGTAATTTGGAATTAAATCCCTAAATAAATAAGTCTGGACAAGAAAAGAAAACTGCACCCTAAGCAGGTATTTGGAGATGTCTGCCTTGATCATTTGCAGACAACATTCCTGAGTTTTGGAGAGTTATTCCTGAGGGAAATAGGAAAACACAGTAGTCTCACTCTTATGTCTTCTGATATATTTCCAGAACAAGTTGAAGTCATCACAGAAAGATAAAGTCCGGCAGTTTATGATCTTCACACAGTCCAGTGAGAAGACTGCAGTGAATTGTCTGTCTCAAAATGACTGGAAATTAGACGTTGCAACAGATAATTTTTTCCAAAATCCTGAACTGTATATACGGGAAAACGTTAAAGGATCATTGGACAGAAAGAAGCTAGAACTGCTCTATAACAGATATAAAGGTGAGTACAGTGCAGTTTTGTATTTGGAGAAAAGTAGACAATTGACCGGAAACTAGTTGTGAAGCCTGACAGGATGAAATCGAGAAGGACGCTGCATGAATTGCAGGTAGAATGGGAGCAGATAACCCTTTTGATACCATCACAGGTTACAAGCCCTGATGGGTGTGGGTGTGTAGATAGATGTAGCCAACCACAAAATGCCAGATATAGGGGAGGTCACCTGGATGCAGGTGTCCTTTGTCTTATGTGCTCCCTGACACATCTGGTGGGGTGCTGTGAGACACAGGAAGCTGGACAGGATGGGCCTTTCGGCCTGATCCAGCAGAGGTTCTTTTTATGTTATGTTCTTATGGCTTGTTAGGACGTATTGGCTTCCATACCGCTGAGACAATGTGGTTTCCTCAAGTGATCAAAAGTTCAAAACTTAAAATGCAGTGATCTTAGAGCACAATCCTAACCATGTCTACTCAACAGTTAGTATTGTGTTCAATGGGTCTTACTCCCAGGATAGTGTTTAGGATTGCAGCCTAAATCAAGAAGCAAGCTCCCTGTCCCTTAAGCATGCCTTTACATGTTCAGGGACATGCTTTAGAAACAGGAGCCTTTTTAAGTGTGTAGGAGCCCTTTTAAGGAGCCCTTTTAAGTGTGTAGGAACTGCTTTTTCTGTGTGTGGGTCCTTATTTCTGTGGGCTGGTTATGAGTGAAGCTGCTCAAAGGGCAACTAGAGTTACGCTCTGGGATGGGATGGTCTAGAACAGTGATTTTCAACCCTTTTCAGTGGTTGGAAGGGGGCACACTGACAAGGCACTAAAATTGTTGAGGCACACTCGACACTTTTCTCCTTACCTTAAATTATTACGTTTCAGTTCATTTTTAATTAACATAATACAATTAAATTCAGAAGAAGCTTAGAGAGGGAATTGTATCTGATTTTTGCAGAGGAGAAAAAATGTTATGAAGTCAAATTGTTTCCAGAAAGTATTGGCAAAGACAGGTCAGATTGAACACTTTCTGGAGAAAAGTGGGTGAGAGGCAATGAGAAAACACGATTGAAACAAGTGGGGTGGGGGAAGAGAGAAAATGTGAGGCAACTGATTCTGAATCTTTGGAATGTAGGAATGAGCAAGGGGGGGGAGAGAAAGAGAGGTATTTAAGTATGATTGTGAGTTTTTGTGCACGCGTGTGGCAGGGATTGGGGTGGAGGATGAGAGTGAAGTGCCTTTGCTTGTCATGTATTAAGGAAAAGAGTGCCACCAAGAGCCCAATCTTAGGCATGTCTACTCAGGAGTAAGCCCAAACATAGTCAATGGGGCTTAAAAAAAAGCAGGCCTCCGTCAGTCTTGAAAGACTATGGTATTGTGCTCGGCACTGCATACGCTGCATGTGAAGCACGAAAGCCTGGGTTGGATTGTTATGGAGGATAGGCTGTTACCCAAGCAGCAAATCCCCTCTCTCCATGCCACTGAATGAGTCCAGTGGAAAGGCAGAGCTGATACAATTGGATCCAGCTGAGAGCTGGGCTAAGGACAGGAGCTCACCATGTCTTGTGGGGCCGACCTGGGTCTCAAACCCTGGCCTGCTGGTTAATAGGCACAGTGTCTTAGCCACTTGCGCCACCCACAGCCCACCAACAGCCTGATGGGGCTTACTGTGTTTGGAATTGGGGCTTCATAGTCCAAGCCTGTGCATATCTGGTCAGACATAAGCCCCACTTTGTACCTGCTTTCTCCCTTCTGACTTGCTTGCTAACTGTAGTCACTCACTTCAGGGCTCCCACCCGCTGAAGCTCCTCCAGGCTTCTTTGGCTGCCCAAACAGTATGCATGGGGTAGGCAACAACTATCTTATTCTTGCTCGGCAGCTAAAGCTTCAAAGTGGATGCTTCCAGCAACTTCTTAGAAGCATGCTGCCATACATGGCCCAAAGCAGCCAGAACCATCTCCTTCACTGGGTGCTCCTTTTGGCATGTGCTGCCACACAGGGCTCAAAGCAGCCAGAACCATCTCCTTCACTGGGTGCTCCTTTTGGCATGTGCTGCCACACAGGGCTCAAAGTGGATGCTTCTCCTGCATAGCTACTATCTCCTCCAGCCTCACAGCACATCTGGGACAGCATCATGGCATACAAGGGGGTTGAAAAGCTTGGTCTAGAAGAAATAGCTGGCCCCTGAGAGATGGATAACTTCAAGATTCATAAAGTTGTTGGGGGGGGGGGGGGAGAGACTGAAAAGCTAAATGCTCCCTACATTCTTATTTCCCAGACTATCAGTGCTTTCTACTCTAGATCAAGGCTGCAATTCTAAAGACACTTTCCTGGGAGTAAGACCCATTGAACACAATGGGGCTTACTTTTGAGTAGAAATGGTTAGGATTGTACTGTAAGTTATCTTGTCTTCTCTGAGATCAATAGTTGTAAGAGGCAAAATATTGCTATCATCCCCTGTCCCTGCTTGGACATATAGCAGTGATGTACATAGTTGCTGTGCCTGAGGTTACGTCTTCTTGCATGGAAGTATCTTACTAGCAATATATGAAGGGGCGTTCTTTTCTGTATTATAGATTGGTGATCCCTTATCCAAAGTGCTTGGGACCAGAAGCATTTTGGATATAAGATTTTACCATATTTTGGAATACTTGCACATATATAAGAGCTCTTAGAGATGGGGCCCAAATCTAAACATAAAATTCATTTGTTTCATATACACCTTGTACTCATAGATAATTTTATACACTATTTTTTGAATAATTTTGTGCATGAAAAGAGGGTTGTGCATAAAACAGAGCTTGTGATTTTATTTCTTTAGGCCATTGATGCATTGGTGTGCCATGGATAGTCCTCAGGTGTGCTGCAGGAATTTGGGGAGAGTCATTAATTAATAGGAAAATTGGGGGAATTTGAACAGCCTGGTGTGCATTGTCAATGGTAAAAACAACTGATGGTGTGCCATGACAATTTCAGTGCCTTGTTAGTGTGCCGTGAGACTAAAAAGGTTGGAAGTAGCTGCTTTAGGCAAAAAAGAGTCCTGTTGGCGTTCTAAAAAGATTTCTGTTTTGGAATATCCCATATTTTGGAATTCTGGATAAGGAATGCCCAACCAGTATTCATTTGTGTAGCACTTGTGCATTACAGGTGTTTCATGTATGTTATATTTTTGCCCTTATAAAATCCTGTAAGGTAGTCAGTATCTTGTCCCTTTATTGCATACTAACGAAAAGTGTATCCACATTGCGGGAGTAACGTTTCCCCATATGCCTTCCCCCCATGCGCAACTTCCTCCCATGTGCATCATCCCCATGCGCATCATCCTCCCATGTGCCTGAACTCCTCATATGCAACATCACCCATTTGCATCAGTCCCCCGTGCGCATCACCCCCCAATGAACAACTTCCCCCAGGTGCAACTTCCCCCCATGCTCAGCATCCTCGCCAGTGCAACGTCTGAACAACGTCCCCCCAGTGTACCTGGCAGAGAGGACCAAATTGGCTGGAGGTTGGTCAGTCTCCCATGTTAAGTATAGGACAAAAACAAGTTGCCCCCTTTTCAGCCCCTCAAAGGTTAAATGTCTCCACCTGGGTTCTTGGTGGGAGTTCAGGTGACAGAAGGAACTCCCTCCCAGAATTCCATGCTTCAGGCCCAGCAGTTTGTGCAGAATGTTGATGAGTCATCAATTCTCCAATGCAAAGTATAGGGAGGAAAACGCGTTGCGCCCCTTTTCACCCCCTTCTGGTTGGAATTTTTGAAAACCGGTTCTTAGTGCACCCCTCCGTCACGAAAGGAACACCCACCCCTAATTTCACGCTTCTAGGCCCAGCGGTTTTGGAAGGGCGGTGATGAGTCAGTGAGTCAGTCAGTGAGTGACTTTTCTCTTTTATATATATAGATCAGAGGCTAATAATAATAACAACTGATATTTATATACCATCTATCAGGCCATTGAATTATTCCTATAGCTTTAATCAAAGTGATTTAACAGGCAGGCCTTTTCAAAAATATAAAAATGAGTTTTGTCAACATGCTGATAGACACAGCTGAGATTTGAACCAGGGATTTTCTGGCTCAGAGCTCCATCTCTTAACCACTGTGTTCCTCAACTATTCATGTTTGAGTTAAATGTTCAGTCCACCAATATTTCTTATCCTTAGCTGTGTCCCAGATTTTCTTTCCTCCTGTACATTCCTTGTCAAACCCCAGTCTGGAGATAGGGAAAGCTCCAATATTTTGGTGTGCTTTGACAGCTTGTCAGTGTGCCATGCCATGAAAAAGCCTAAACATTTCTGGCTTAGAAAGTGGATATTGAAACATGCATAGCTATAGTCCTGTTAGTAGGAGATGACTTATAACAATAAGTTATAGATTTTTCTTTCGTTTCACTTTTATATTCTCAAGACCCTCAAGATGAGAATAAAATTGGCATAGATGGTATACAGCAATTCTGTGATGACCTTGCACTTGACCCTGCCAGTATTAGCGTATTGATCATTGCTTGGAAGTTCAGAGCTGCAACTCAATGCGAATTCTTGAAGGTGGAATTCATGGATGGAATGACAGAATTAGGGTAAGTGCTCAACAGGTATATGAAAGGAGCCCAGATCTCGTGTGCACATTTAAGCAGCATTGTGTGACAGGCCCTTAGCTTGCCTGGAGGTCGTATAGGCAGCTTTTGGTGTCTGCCTCTCTCCCCACTGGAAGGAAATCAACTGCCTTGCTTCTCCCTGGGTACAAGGGTCTGCCAAGTCCTGTATATCACAGCCTCAGCTCAGGGAGCCCAAGATCAGGCTGTAAACTGAAATTAGAAGAGACATTGTAAACCAGTCTTCTGCTATGGCAAGTCGAACTCTATTCCAAATATATGTTGAGTGTTTCCCCTGCTAGCTACTCACAACCACAACACCACATGGTATAAGCAAACTTTGATTGAGCACAGATGGTATATTTCTGGCAGTCTGTGCACTTCAAGGCTATGTCCAGTCATTAGATCAGGAGGACACGTCACCCACCTGATCAGTTGTATTAAATAGTTCCAGTTTTAAGGACTCTCTTTCAATGGCTGGCTGCCCTCTTTTGTTGCTGACTATTTTATATATGCTATAACAAGGTTCTTTATCTCAGTGAAAGAAGAGTTTTTAGTGTTCTTGGGAAGTGACCTTAGTCATTGTGGCCTGCTGGGCATATTTCAACTCTTACGTAATATCTATAAATAAATGTATAAGGGTGCAATCCTAAGAAATTTAGGCCAGCCCAACTCACCTCGCCTATCTGTGATGGTGTGGGGAGTTGAGCGCTTGTCTGTATATTGGCCTGACCCTCCCCCTTGAAGTATCTAACTGATGTTTTATGGCACCCCCAGGTCAGCTCCCTGGGGCTTAGGCTGGCCTATTGCAGTCAGTGCAATACTAAGCATGTCTACTCAGAAGTAAGTCCTATTATATTCAATGGGGCCTACTCCCAGGAAAGTGTGTTTAGGATTGAGGCCTTAGGCTAAAGCTACAATCCTAAAGATACTTTCCTGGGAGTAAGATCCACTGAACACAATGGGGCTTACTTTTGAGTAGACATGGTTAGGATTATGCTCTTAGTGAATTTGTATTTTCGCCACTGGTTAATGCAGAAGAGAGTTTCTGGATTTATTTAACAGAAAGTCAAAATGAAATTGACACTATTAGAGCAACTGCTTAGTCATAAATAGTTAAATTGTTTTTAAAACATATAGTATAATGCCATGACTAATGCACAGATAAATATTTTTAAAATACAGATGTGACAGTGTAGAAAAACTAAAGGCCCAGATTCCAAAAATGGAACAAGAATTAAAAGAACCCGGAAGATTCAAGGATTTTTATCAGTTTACTTTCAACTTTGCAAAAAATCCTGGACAGAAAGGTTTAGGTATGTATGCTGACATTTTCTGACAGATACTTGGTACCAAAGTGAGTCAGGCATTTGGAGGGGGGAAGAATCTGTGGAATCTGCTGTGCTGAATCTGAGAGAAAATACCTCCCTGCATAGTTGGTGACCACAAGCTGGCCGTGTGAACGAATCGGAGAGCGCAGAAGCTCCTTTCTGCATAAGAAAGGAGGGTGGACATTTTTGCTTTCACTTTCCATTGCTTATGAACACAAGAAATTGTCATTTGTTCTGGTTCTGAATTGTTAGTAAATCAAGAGTGGGAAACATTTTAACAGACCACCGTTTCTTGCTTGGATGTAACATGGAACTGTGGTGCTTTTTTCTAAAGTGGAAGCAAAAGTTTCCACTCTTTTCTGTTTTCCCTGACTATGAGAGTGGGGTTTGGTCCCTGAATACACAAGTGGGCAGCTTGCAGCCCTTTGGGTCTTCTGGTTTCTTCCACATAGCGCCAAGCTGGGCTTTCCTCGTTACGTGTGAGCCGGTCTGTTGCAGTGAGGCTGCTAAGATTTCCCTGGCAGACGATGTTCTTGGCTTCCTGCAAGAGCACATCTCACCCAGCGTCTTGGCCGCTCTGTGAGGGGCTGCCAGCAAGCTGAGTGCCCAGCAGTGCTTTCCAACCCTCTCTTTCCAAAAGCAGCTTCAATTACCATCCTTGCAACTTCATGTAGACCCAGAAGAAACCTTTGCTGCAGCATGAAAAGCTACATGCAGGGGGGGCTGAAAAAACATTGAGAAGGGGTTTGTTTTGAGGTTAATTTTGTTTTTAATGTTACAGATTTAGAAATGGCCATCGCCTACTGGAATTTAGTACTGCATGGAAGATTTAAATTCCTAGATTTGTGGAACAAATTTTTATTGGTAAGCTCAAATATCCGTTGCAGCATTAGAAACTATGAGATGTTCACTTCTGGAAACTTCTGCAGCCAATTGTTGCCTTTGCCAGATGGATCTCTTTCCCTTAGGCAGTTGTCAGTGGCTGTTACAGCTGTCCTTTCTCTCAAATACTTTCGCAGACATAAAATTTTGAAAGTGAAAGGGGTTTCATCCAGTATGACCGCCACAGAGTGAGCATCTCCAATTTCACTGCTTATGTTTCTCTTTGATAAATTATACACAGTATTTCCTACTAATAGCAGGCCCACACAACCTGTGGCCCACCAAGCTGACCATGGTATATCAGCCAGGTAAGACACCTGCCAGTACTACCTGCAGAAACAGGTAGTTGGCAGCACTTGGCAGCCCTACTAGATAATGCAGGGCTGGTGATCCATGTTTGAGTTATACAGGAAGGTAGAAAGCTTCCTTATACTGCATAAGGTCCTTCCTCCTGGTCAGGTCCTGTTTCCTCCAGCTCTCTGGTACCCCAATCTGTCCCAGTCTCTGCTCCTGGAGATGTTTTAAAGTGAACACTGAACTGTTAGCATGCAGAGCATGTGTTCTGCCACTGAACTTATGACTCCTTCTCTGGGCCTGCTAAAGATTTCCCTGCACACATCTTCACTTAGGATAACAATATTGTTTTCTCTTCATCAGGAACATCATAAAAGATCTATACCGAAGGACACTTGGAACCTTCTTCTAGACTTCAGTACGATGATAGCAGATGATATGTCAAATTATGACGAGGAAGGTAGTGTTGCTCCTTGATTCTGCCATTTCATGTTTAGAACATTTTTTTCCTACAACTTTTTGATACACCAGGTTTTAATTGGGGAGTTTATTCTCCTAAGAGTTTACAGGTGTTTTTAATACGAGCAGTGAGAGGTTGTAGCTTTTACAGTCCATTCAGTATTTACCCTGCACGAACCCTCATTATCCTCTCATTAACTTTCTTACATCACCTGTCATTGGGATTGTGAGGCTAACAGTGAACCTACAGAGATTGATCTGTTAGTCCAGCTTCTAGAAAATAACACCAATCTTTTTGCAAGGATCCTTAGGATGGATCCAAGTGCGAGATCTTGTCTGTGTGTGACTGTACACAATAGAGGAAAAAAATGCCAAACTATCATGTTGGAGCAGAGGTTCCCAAACTGTGTGGCAAACTCACAGGGACGCAGTTGTATGTCCTTGGCAGCCTCTTCGGGCTCTCCCTGGTGCCACAATCTTGGATTGCATGATTCTCTTGTGACCTAAGATGGCGATGCCAAGGAGAGCCAAGAAGAAGATGCCAGTGAGAAAGAAGGGTACTGTGACTACGGTAAGTTTCCCTTCCAGTTTCCCATTATTTTCTGCTCCTCCTGCAGCTCCTCCTGTGTCTCATCCCTCTTGGTTATTGGGGACCCCCTGATCTTCAGCAGTGGCTTTCAGGGGGATCTAGAAGAGAAAGTTGAGAAGGTAGCTTCCATTTGCATGTATATATATATCAGTGGTTTGAAATGTGATCTCAACAGTTTCTACAAGCAGTTCCTCTATTTCTGAAGCTGGTGGATAAGAGAGACAAAGGGCAAAATCCATAGCAGTTACTGGTCCACTCAGTTACGTCACCCTCTAGTGTTATCTTATGGAAAGTCACCTTAACTGCTCCAGAGCAAGTGGCTTAATTTTACTTTAGGATATAGGCCAAAGGCTACAATCCAGAGTGACTACGGAACCTTTTACACCGACAAAGTTAAGGTGCCACCTATGGGAAACCTATGGGAAATGCATAGTGCAATCCCGAGTAAGTGCCTCTTACGCCTTCCTATAGTTACTCTGGATTGTAGGGTCAGTCAAGGTTGCTTTATTAAAGCAAGATATTCTAATTGAATAATGAATTGTGACGATCTTCTGAGGATTACTGCAACAACTTATGTGAAATACGCAGAACACCTGGAACACGTTACGTAACTGCCAAATATTGTTTTTGCTCATGTAAAAATGGGGATAATTATTTTATTAAATATTGATTGATGATGAAAGCATAAAACTAATTTTGCCCCTTCTTCCTCTCCGTAGGGGCCTGGCCAGTTCTGATCGATGACTTTGTGGAATTTGCACGCCCTCAAATTGCTGGGATCAAAAGTACGACAGTGTAATACTAAATGAACCTTCTAGAGTGTACATAGTCTGTACAAATAAACATAATGGGGGTGGGGGGAATTGCACAGTCAATTTCTGCTGACTGGACTGAACAGGACTGAAGACCAATCCTCAAGAAAAAAACAAAGCCTGAGGGTTGAGAGAAACCTTTTTAAGGATCTACCTTGGACCGTAACAGACTCTGTGTGGTTTGGGCTTCTCTCCAAGCCTGGGCCATCCCTGCCCATTTGAAAACTCCAGCATTGTGGATATCGTTTTTCTTTTTCCATTTTTTTCCTCGAATGGAGCACTCTAATCCTTTCCATGAATCTCAAAATGTTTTGGGATGGCTGTTTGGAAATTTCTGATTCCACCTCAAGCACATGCCCTCTTCACTAAACAAACATTTTGGCGTGAGAATTTCACCGCTCAGCATCACAACCCATTTGTTTTGTTGGGGGGAAAAAAACTCCTCTTAAGTAACATGCTTTTGGAAAGACGACGCTGATAGAGAATATCCTGAAAGATGTATATGTTGAAGTGTGCTGAATCTGGTTTCTTCTCACTAATCCACAGGTATTATCAACGTGAGTGGCGAGGAGGTTCTTTGCATTTTGTGTTTAATACAAATTGGAAACATCCTAACAAGATACTTGGATTTTTCTCCTCTGCCCCCCCTTTATGTTCTGATGTCAAGCTGCCCAGTTTATATAGATTGTTGGACTGAAGTTTTGTTGGATCAAACTATTGTTGATACCACAGCCCAGCTATTGTGAGGCGAACAGTACCCATCTTTTAATAATCTAGTCTGAAACACTGGGTGCCTAATGTTGAATAGTCTCCTGGGGCTCTGTTCCTAGAATCATTGGGCCATGTGAAACTCATCCAGTCTCCATATCTTGATGGTATCACTTCTTGCTCTTGGTTGCTTTTTGAGGCTGCCAGCACCCATCTTTCCTTGCCATATTTCTTCATAAAGCCAGATATGTAGCACCAAAAGGATACAGGCTAGAACTAGGATGATGCTTGTGGTCATCCAGAACAGCAGACACATAGGACTAGCGACATCCCACAGAGCCTGCTTCGGGATTTAATTGGATAGCGCTGTTCTGTGATGGGGTGGACAACTTCTTTAAGGGAATTGGAGCATGTTTCCACATTGCCCTTGGGGCTGGTTGGTATACCTGCCACCATTCATATATAGAATTCCATTGTTTCTGACCACTCTTTGATATTGACTGGCTCAAAGTGGGCAGAGTAATAGTGAAGTATCATTGCCCACGTATGGGCTACGCAGCGTTGACTTCCAATGTGGGTGGAGGTTGCAAAATGAGGACTTGTTGGCTTCATCTAGAATGCGGGTAATAACAGATGCTCACAACTGCTCTTAGAGTTGCCCAATAAAATTTTGTAGACTTCAAATGCGCATCTCTTGGTTCAGGAAATCTTTCTCTCCCTCCCTTCTAAGTTCTGCTGAAATGTTAAAAACTTAAACACAATGCTGATTTTAATTTTTTTCAACACAATACCGAATTCTTGATTAGGGCCAGGTAAGATTTTTGATTGTGTGTTATGCCTGACAATGAGTGTGCTAAAGTCTTCTAAAGTTTGTGGTTTGAGCCATATAATCTAAATTGTTGACGCTAGCGGTACATGACGGCCAATGCTATTTAACAGTCAAGGCAATTTGACCCAGGCGAGGTCTCAGTACCCTGGCCAAATGTTGTCTGGGTCTGTTGTGTATTACATGGAGACCTACATGAGTTGTAGGGCTTCTCCGTTCAAATTAGCAACAATAAGGATGCATGCATGTATGGACTGTGGGGATGAATCCATGGAAGAGGCACTGACAGTGGACTTCTTGCTTAATCAAAACCCCTCTACGTGGTGCTCCACAAGTTTGGAAGTTCGTCTTTACTGAGAACATGTAGATTATATCAAGCATCATCTGGTCAATAGGAGAAGCACTTTTAGGTCCAATTTATTTCATTGGAAGACAGTGAAGCCTGTACTTGACTCTCCTATAGTTTTGGAACATAAATGTATGCAGAAATAATCACCAGACTCAATGCAGATGTAAAGTGATCTTAAGGGTAAGAAACCAGATGTTATTTTGTAGTCCCCTCCCCAAATAGCTTTAGTTTCCACCAAGGATGATGCCAACTTGAAATTGGGGTTAAGAGCTAATTTGGGAGCTCTGGTTAAAACCAACTGTAGTGGTAACCTTTGGCCTAGACTTGGTAGATACTGTAAAGAGAGATCTATTAGTATGGGAAATACGCAGCAAAAGCCAAAGGTTCTCCCATGGAAAAGAGGTTGGGAAAAGGTTGCATTGGGATTGGCAGGGTCAATTTGCCACTACGTGTATATCTAACGCACAGGATCTGGCTACAAACTTTGAACCATGGTTTAATTCCTTGTGTTTTTCCATGACAGCAGCGCTTGAAACGCCTTCTGGTTCTGAGGTCATTTGTCTTAATGAGTGATCCGTCAGTCACTGCTTTCTTGAAATGAAATAACTTCACAGAATAAATGTTAGGAAGCTTTTTGTTCAAGGCGTTTGAAGAGTCATTCTAATTTTTGCGAGTAAGTTCAGGCCACATACGACATGACTGATGAGTCTTCATTGATCCATCGTTAAAAACACTCTTCTATGCACATGATGGTAAAAGAATTTTAGGAAAAACTTGGGAGTATTAAAGTGCTTAATTTTTTTAAACAAACCTGTATGTATTACAGTTATCAGAAAGGTGCCTCTCCAGCTGTGCTCTTTTGATAAAGCTTCGTCTTGTGTTAATTCAAAGAAACCATTGATTAAAATTGGGAATCCCTTCTCCAGGTGCTGGAATTGGCAAAATCAAATTGATGGCTTTACCGCTTTCAGTGTTTCTTTTCTGTTTTGTGTAAATATCAGTGGAGACTTGAATTATGAAAACTTACAAGGTGTGTGTGTTTTCTGTCTGAAGAAAATTTGGGTACTGCTTTCTCCGAATGATCCATTGATGTATGCTGTGTTTATTTTGTGTTTTGGTGTTCTCGTGCGTGTGTTTATTTTAATGAGATGTACTTAACTATCCTTGTGCAGAAGTCTAAGGGTTGAGGCATAAATGCCATGCGCGCTCTCTCTCTGTGTGTTTTTTAAAGATGATTACTTTTGCAATGTTGAGGACTTTTCAACAAAATGGATTTTGCCATCAGTTTGGTACTACACAATTTATAATTACTGTGTAATTATAAAACTGCATTACATAAAGCATTGCTGTCTTAAGTAGCGGAGAAGTTAAGGTTATTTCTGTGATTGCATTTTGGAATTTTAAAGAAGGGCTCCGTCCACCCAACAGAAGCCGTCCACATTCATTTCAGAGGAACGTGTACAGTCCAAGCAGTGCTTGGCTGGTTTTTGTCAATGTATGGATGGATGCAGGAAAAGGCTCCAAACTGTGCCCACATGTACGTGTGTGTTTGTTTTTTGTAAAAGTTGTGACCTACTTGGATTGATTTTGTTCATAAAATCAACCCAAACTTTAATCTGGCAGTGATTTTACACTTCATAATAATTTTCCTTTTGCCAAATGTTAGAAGAAAGAAAGTAAGTGAATGCTTTAAAAATAAAACAAACCATCATTCTTGATATTTTTATAAAATTAGAGTGTTTAATTAGAAATATCCAGCTACACCCAACAATTGGGAATTTGGGTTTTATTAACCCCTTAATCGGCATCTTTCTGTAAGCTGAATTGTAATTAGAATAATCCCTCCATTGAACCAGAGGCAATAAAGTTCCAGCCCAATTATCCTGGTGAAATCTTTCTCATGAATTATTTCAGTAAAACCAAAATCCAAACCCACAAAAGCCCCTTGAAGATTTATTTTTTTAAAACGATAAACAATTTTGTGGCAAGGAGAGATGAGAGAGCAGGAAACTGTCGACAGAATCTTGCTTGCCGTGATATGTATAGTGTCAAAGAGTGGTTCTTCTGCCCAAGCCATGGCAGGTAAAGGGGGTGGACCATACTTAGTGTGGCTGACGCAGAGGTACTGAATTTACTCCTGAATAAACGGATAAACTAACCTGTTTCCTCAAAATTCTGAAGCTGAAATCACTGGAGAATGTAAAAGACATTAACACAACTTCAAAAAAAGATTCAACTTCTGTTGTTCATCTTTCATTTTAAGGAGGTGACCAAATTATTTCCTTCATCAAGATACGCAGATGGCCTTTTCTGCATTGCACAGAAGTAGACCGAGGTCTCCACAGCTCAGACTCGAGTGTGTTTCCATGTTTTAGTTTGCTGCAAGCATATATGCCTTGCTCAGAAACCACGTTGTAGACCTGAGATGTGCTCCTAAATAATGGTGACCCGTAAAGTGGGGGGAAAGCTGGCTAATGAAATTCAAATAGGCAGCACAGTATTTGTTTCCTATAATGCCACTGCTCTGTTGACATCTAGGTAAGTAATAATTATCAGTAAAATAATCCCAAGGTTAATAGCAACATCTTTCTAACACAGCGTTGTGATAGATGACACGACCCCACACTAAGAAAGTGACCTTTTTTGGCCAACTGCAAAGAGCCTTCAATTTATTGCACACCTTAAATGTTAGATCACTGGTATGGATTCTCAGTATCTTCATGTATGCATCTTTTGTCTTGTTATGTTGTCAGTCTCAAGAGCGATTGAATAGTATTGAGTGTACTTAGTGGAACTTAACACATGTTCAGAGTTCCAGAGGCAGATTATGGCATAAGACCGACTGTATACCATTTAAAAGAAAATGGGTTTGGAGAATTAAGTTGGAGGGGTGTCACCTTTGTTTTGCTTTTTGCCACTAACCTTGGCTTTGGACCCTTCCATAGGCAGAGTTTGTTCCAAAAATCTAAATCCATAAATGGGAAGACCATGCTCTGGGCTGGTTCCCATTTAAATTTGCTCAAGGGTTGTTTTCTCCAACCACCCTGTTGCCAAGACCTGTGGTTGCAACTTCCGTTCACTACTTCTGGAGCGAGAAGAGCAGTGTCGTGACTCCTTGTATGTTGTACCTGGCTCTACCACCACTGCATACCCATTTTCCAGTCTGTGCACCAACATACTTTATATATACCAGCACACTTATATATACCAGCACAGCATACTGTGTTGACTAATTTGAAGGTAATTGTCCGTTGTCAAGATGTGTGAAGACACACTCTGAATATAAGGGACTTGTCCTGTTCATCTAATTCTATATGTTGGTGGTGTGTTAAACATCTGAAATGTAACCTGATGTATACAGAACCCTCAGTGTTGGTTCCACTTGCATACATCATAGCCGGCTACGATGAGCCTTCGATTTATTGCACAGCCGAAAATGTTGTTTCATGGGTATCAATTGACTTCAGTGTCCTCACATGTATACATCAAGCAGCTGTAATGACTCATGAATGCATCCTGTCCCTTGGGATGGGGGATTGTTCTATGGGCACATCACTCAATGCTCCTATTGTTCCTTTTCTTAAAGCAAGTTTATTGTTTATAGGATGCTAAGGCCACAATACTAAAGACGCTTTCCTGGGAGTAAGACCCATTGAACACAATGGGCCTTACTTTTGAGTAGATATGATTAGGATTGTGCTCTGAGGATAACAATTTAAACCGATCCCTGCAAAAACAAATCTAGGGGAATAGTTGTGCCATGTTGTCTCTTTGCCACCCTTAGTTTTTATTTTAAAAAGCTTGTGTAGCAACCCCTGAGCTGCATTTAATCGATTAGTAGAGGTGTTTGAAAATGTTTTTATCACACAGAAGTGATTGCACTACACAGGTTGTAATCCTGTCCTACTCCCCAGAAACATAGTACTCTACGTTGGGCGCAATCCAGAGTAACTACGGGGAGTCCTTGCTCTGGTGTAAGAACAATTTGCTCTGGATTGCGATATGAATTTCCCATAGGTTTTCACTAGGTGGTGCAGTAACTACAGGTGCACGTAAAGTCTCTTACGTGCACCCGTAGTTATTCTGGATTGTAGGGATAGTTCTGTTTAGTGCTGTGTTTAGGGGGCCACTGATGTAATGCAGACACCAATCTGAGAGTGAATGCTTTCCTTTTTAACATAACAGTTGCCACTGGATCAGGCCAAAGGCCCCTCTAGTTCAGTTTCCAGTATCTCACAGCTGGCCACCAGATGCCTCAGAAAGTACACAGGACCTATATCAAGGTGCCGTCCCCTGCATGTGGCCTACAACTATGCATGCACACACAGACAGTACCTGTTTATGCACCAGCATCTACCTCTGCACCTGCACAGATAGTACCAATCTCGTAGGCACCAGCATCTATAGTACCAGCATCTATCTATGCACAGATTTCTTTATGGACAAATTTCTACAGGAAATGAGTTACAAGCCATGATGAGCATGTGCAACCTGTATGTAGGTGGAGGTGACCTCAGAATGTGAGATGCTGGAGGAGGGCACCAGGATACAGATGTCTTGTGTGCGCAAGATGTCTTGAAGGTGTTAACAGCACTTTGAAGTTAGTGCTAGTAAAAAAAGTTGTTAAGCTTTCAATAAACATTTAATTATATATGTTACTATCAGTTCAGCTGTGGTGTGCTGTAGATAGTCCTCAGCTGTGTCACGGGAATTTGGGGATTGACATTAATAGGAAATTTGGGGGCTTTGAAGAGTCTGGTGTGCTTTGTCAATGGTAAAAACAACGGATGGTGTACCTTGAGAATTTCAGTGCCTTGTTTAGTGTGCTGTGAGATAAAAAAAGGCTGAAAACCACTGAGTTAAACTTCCAGGCTGCAGCAGACACTTGCTTTTCAGGTTTGTCCCAAACATGGTTCTTTGTCAGGCACAGAGATCCTTTGGCAGTAGCGACTACATGTTGTGAGCACCAAGAGGGGAAAGTAAGGGGTTACTGAGCTAAGAGGAAGTGGTTTTGCCTTTGGTGGGTGGATTAGGACTGAAGAGCTTGCTTCTGTTTCTCTCCAAGGTCCTCTATGCAGTGGCGTAGGCACAGGGGGTGCAAAGCACTACATTTTGCAGGGAGCTTCAACGCAGCATACAAATAGCCCCTTCCCCACCTCTCAGCCATGCACATGCTTGTTTTTCTCTCCCACCCACAGGGCTCTGAGGATCCTTGCAAAACTTAATGCTTTGCACTCCCTCTGCCAGTCGACCCACAGCAGATTCTGCATAGTACGCCATTGTAATTCCAGAAGTTCTTAATGAAAAAAAGCAAAGCGGGTTAAAAGTCAGAAGTTTTATTCAATAAATATAATTTCCATAGATTTTTGTAGAACAATTTCTTATTGACATAGCAATACAGCAAGCACACTGTATTAAACCCGTGCCACAAGAGGATCTAAAAACGACAGAGGCGGCCACAGTGCCTGCGGTCAAGAGTCCTTGGTATCAATTATTGCTCTGAGTTTTTAAGGGGGGAAATGCTCCTATAAGGTACACATTTTGGTAGAAAAACCAAGGCTGGTGGGGCACGTGTGGGTGTCTTCCCAAAAGGGCAGTCCCCAGCTTATTCCTTATGGAGAATCCAGACAAACCATTGACTCTGTCCAAGAGTGGATATTCAAGAGTAATCTATATCTAGCCTGTTATGAAGCACCGTCTTTGGCATGATAAAGAAACATATCTAAAAACAACCTCATTTTAAAAGTAAACCATTTTCTGGCTTCATAAAAACAAGCATGTAAATCTTTTCTTCCATTACTCAAAATAAAAAGGGGCTTTTGCAGTGACTAAGTACAATTAGTTCACAATTCCTAACCATGTCTACTCAAAAGTAAGCCCCATTGTGTTCAGTGGGGCTTACTCCAGGAAAGAGTCTTTAGGATTGCAGCCTGACTTTCCTGGAGTAAGCACCACTGAACACAATGGGGCTTACTCTTGAGTAGACATGGTTAGGATTGTGCTCACAGTCTCTTTACTTCCACTGGATTTTCTTGGGTAGAAAGTTTGATCCCAAGCCAGAGACTGGGAGTTTCCTTTAAGCCTCCATGAAGCCAATGAGACTTGACTTCCATAGGATTAACTGTCTGTGGACTAGGGCCAAAGGGCATTTAAGCAGCATTAACACTTCACCTCCTAACATCTATACCTCTGTGTGCTTTTGTAATCAGGGATGTTTTATGCTCTATCCTTGCGAGTTCAACACAATTCTAACAAATAGTACACAAAAAAGACAAGATACTGTAAGTTGCAGCAGTATCCAAATGGTGTCTGGTGTGATTTGGCTGTAGCCAGGTTGTTCAAATCTGTAACCCTTTAGCAGGGAATACAGGATCTGGTTTTGACTTTTTAATCTATAGGATTTAATTTATAGGATTTGTGCATTCCAAATATTTTAGCATCAAGATCCACTTTTAAAAAGAATAATCTACTACAAAAATGATAACTTTATTAGACCAAAAAAGAGGGGAAGGAAAAACAAAAACCTAAGCCACCTTTTGCATGGCGGCAAATGTATAAATCACATTTCAAAAATATTTTACAATCCCCCAAAGTCAACTTCTGACCCATCGTTCGAGAAACTGGATTGTGGGATCTAAAAGCCAATCGTATCTGCTGAAAAATAGCTAACCTGGGGCAAGAGATCTGCACCCTAATTTCTTATTTAAAAAGTACCTGGTATCTCAACCTTCACCATCTCATAGAATCATAACCAAGAATGGTGGGTACTACTCAAACTCACAAACTGATGACACAGTAAAGTAAATCTGAAATGTCAAGAAAGGATTACTCAGCTCGGCAAGGATCTTTTTGGCAAGATCTCCATCAGAAATGTATTTTGGCTCTTGAATCCAAAGGCCATGAACAAAGAGTCAGGAAACCTGCATGAGCACCATGGACGAGTATGTACCATCCTTTGCGCATTAGGGACCAACAGAGGTGCTGAACCAAGTCAAGTTCCAGAGGTTGGTAATATGAAGAGGCCATTGCATTAGAGGATATCTTTAAGCTTCCAAATCTGTTTAGCACTCAAGATAAAGCAGCAGAAGTAATTTCTCCAAGTTTCTTAGTGAAGCAATGCATTTTTAAGACAGAAAACTTGCATTTTTCTCATTGGGATCACAGTTTAGTTAATACCCTGCGCTATTTGCAAACTGATTAGAATAAGACAGCAGTTGCCAGGTTGGGACAGCAAAGAAACTTACTTGTTCTCAATCAAAGCAACTCGACCCCTGGCTTTGGAACTCCCTCCTCCTAGAGCAGTGTTTCTCAAAGTGGGGGTCGGGACCCGTTTGGGGGTCACCTAGAGCTTTCCTGGGGGTTGCCTAAAGACCCCTGGTGCAGGGGGCCAGGTCAGGCTTGCCAGACCTCCAGCTGTAGCTATGCGCGCACTGGGGCTGATTGACAACGTCAGGGCCCAATCCTATGCATGCCTACTCTGAAATAAATCCCATTATAGTCAGGGGGCCTTTACTCCCCTATAAATGTGGATAGGATTGCAGCTTCAGGGCCCAATCCCATGCATACCTATTCTGAAATAAATCCCATTATAGTCAGGGGGGCCTTTACTCCCATGTAAATGTGGATAGGATTGCAGCCTCAGGGCCCAATCCTATGCATGCCTGCTCTGAAATAAATCCCATTGTGTTCAATGTGTGCATAGGACACACATTTCATTTGTAACAATGAAAATACATCCTGCATATCGGATATTTACATTACGATTCATAACAGTAGCAAAATTACAGTTATAAAGTAGCAATGAAAATAATTTTATGGTTGGGGGTCCCCACAATATGAGGAACTTATAAAGGGGTCACGGCGTTAGGAAGGTTGAGAACCACTGCACTAGAACATAAGAAAGCTCCCTCCATATAGAGAGCTCCAGGCAGAGCCTAAAAACTTTGTATTTTAAAAAAGCTTTATATTGATGAGAAGGTTGGGGGGTTATTGTTATTGTTTTTAACTTTTGTTTTTAACAGTTTTAATTGTTTTATTGAATGTTCTTAATTTGTTTTGTTAGCCGCCTTGAGTCGGCTCTGACCCGAGAAAGGTGGGGTATAAATTTTACTAATAAGGCAATCCAGACTCGGCCCATGCACCAGAGCCCTGATGAATCCCTCCCCCACATGAATAGCCCTTACTGTTCAATGGGAGAGTCACTCATTCATACCCACAGAGCACTTCAACCTTCATGCTCACTTTATGCTTCAGGGGTTTTCACCCTAGAAGCTGGCTTTGTGGCCAGATTATTGGGATGATCTGCAATGTTGAAGAGTGGCCTTGGAGTAAGGGTAAGCACCATCCACACTGGGAACCAGATTACCAGTATGCAACCGTCTCCTCTTTGAAGACTGGTGTTCTAAACTATAAATGAAAGAAAAAGCTTCCTCTCTTGGAAGGGGGGGGGGGGGGAATATGAACACAAGGTTACAATCATAACCAAAGTATCAGTTGACATCTCAAAGAATGGGGTTCCCACAAAACAGACTATGAGAAAATGGATGGATTTTAATTTGAAGTTGAAATCAAAAGAAGATTTAGCCAAGCGACCCCAACATATACACCTGCTCACAGGCAGTAAAAGGTCACCCAGGAGACAACCTATTTGGGGCCACTGCTAGAAAGAACAAGTAGGTAATTTCTTATAAGGTTTTATAGGAAGGATGAATTTTGAAGCACCTGAACCCCCTAATAACCAGCATCAATTTAGCTAGCAATACTGACAAGCAGCACAAAAATTCTGTCTGGGCACAACCAGATGCCTCTACTGATACCCATAGCATAGAGAGCTCTGACTGCACCGAACCCTTCCACACAAATGCAAATGCAGATGGCTCAGCTCAGAAGAAGCATCATGTAGGATCATGTGCACATCAAGATCCCAGAGCGTTTTGGACTGGGAATGAACTGTAAAATTGAACAAAATGGTACAGTCTAGATTCCACGGGGTGCTGGTGGTGTACAGTTTGGATGCCAGGCATCTCAGGTGTGTATCAGTCTTCAGCATCAGCAATCTGTGTATCTCATCTCATATCTGAAAAAGCAATGCAGGAACACAAACCTGCTCCATAGCTTGGCTTCCCAAAACAGTTTGTACTATTTGGCCCAACATGCTAGCATCCTTTATCGCATACCAAATCACTTACACTTAATTCAGTTTGCTCTGCATGGGCATCAATCGTTTTGCTGATAACCAAACATACCATTACCAGTGGCATAGCTACAGTGGGTGGCAAAACATTTAGTGTTGCAGGGAGCCTCCCCATAGCACACAGGCAGCCCCTGCTCTTCAGAGCTATGCTGAGCAAGGGAGCAAAACAGGTGAATGCATCCGTTTTGCTCGCCCCACTGGAATGGCTCCAAAAAGGAGGGGTGTTGCATGCTGCAGTGAAGCTCCCTACGAAACGTAGAGTTTTGTACCCGCTTCTACCTATGCCACTGCCTTTGCCAAAATACATTGAACACTTTATTCCAAAAAGGAGAAAATTATAAAAGTATTTGTTTTTCAATACAAAACATATTTGCTCTGCTTCCATTTGACTCAAGTTCTGTTTATCACTCATACATGACACGTACAGTTAAAGAAATCTCCATGAATATGTGGGTTTTTTTCCCCCTTGGATAGAAAATTATACCTGGCTTGAAAAGATGGATTCTTATATTCCTCCTGATTTTGTTTAAATGCATGCTTCTTCCGTACCCTTACATACACTGAGGAGGGGAGAAGAAAGAGGGAGGAGAGATGGAAAGTTTAAAAAAATAAAGTCAACCTGTCTTCAAATAAGAATTATTCATTTGTGGACAAAAGACATATTCAAGTTCTTGCTCTATATAAATGCTTGGAGTTGGGTAAATTTTCAAGCCTGACGTCTTTCCCAATAGTTTGCATGGGAAAAAAATGTCATGAAAACCAACATGCAACAGCACAGAATGGACAAGTGATTGATTTCTGACACGGATGAAAAAGGACACTGACAAAAAGGACCATGATTGAAAATAAAGGACACTCAAAGAAACAAACAATGGAATCATGTCATTGATACAAGCAGCCAATATCAGACACCTAATGGCACACTCCACAGGGAAAATCTCCTTTCCAAAATTTATAGAAATGAATAGGAGCTGTGAAAGACCATTGAAGGTCCAACCTTGTTAGACCCAACCTTGTTAGACCCAGGTTTTTATACATGAATGTCCGTTGCAAATGAGAAGGAATGTGGTGATTCCTGGAAAAGGGGGAAAAAAAGGCATCTCTTGAAAATCATTGTTTAAAAAACTGCTTTTCTTACTGTTGCAGAGAGGCAGTCATGCAAGAATCATGCTGTTCTTCAGCTAAGCCAGGCAAAGGCAGATGTCCTTTGCATTTCTCATTTCTGACCACCTCCTCTACAACACCAGGGTGGGGGGAGAGGGAAAGGGAAGAGAAACCTTGAATAGATGTATGAGATCTGAATTTTACAAATCCAAGATAGACTCTTGGCAGCGTAGCCAGATTTTACAGTAAGAGGCTCTTTACGAAGCCCCAAATGGTCTAAAGTTTTATTTAAGTGCTTTTATCAAGTGTGTAATATTGGGGTGAATAAGTGTAATATAGCATCTTATATGTAAAAACAAAGACAAATAAGATTAAATTATGTAGTCCTATATAAGAATATATTCAGCATGGCTTTTCTGTGATTGAAATCTGCCATGTTTGGCAAACAGCATGAAGAAAATTCAATTCTCAATTTGTGGAGAAGACAAATTCTTCTCCTGCTTCTTCTCCTGCTCTTCGAGCAGTACTCCTATGATTACTTATTGTATCCAGTTCACAATGGCAGCAAGCATCTGGGCAGCAGTTCAAGCTCTCTGACCATGGGAAAGCAAGAGTATTCAACAGGTTACAGATTCAATAATCATGCAGCTTTGCAAGAGAAATTATAGGCTATATCCTCAAATCAATAGTCCTTCAAGCAGAATCACTTCAGTTGCTTCACCATAACCTTTCAAATGAAATGTCAAGTATTCCACCAAAGCTGCTAGTACGGCAGTCCGGAGGAAGCCCTTAAAAATCTTCTAAAACTTCCTCTAACCATTTAGAAGAAGTTCAGAAACTTCAGAAGAAGTTTTTTGGGGGGCTATCCATGTTAGGTGCACATCTGGGGGTTATTAGCAGATCTGCCAAAAAAAGAAATCCATAAGCCTCCAGCATGCAATCTAACGGGTGAGCAAAAGATCTTTCCATAGGACATTTAGGAAAAGGTCTCAACATGTGATTGAGTCCATTGTGGACAGCGTCAAGATGCTTCGGTCGTTGGTATAGAAGGGTTCCGTAGAGCTCCATGACCTAAATTGACAATAAGAAACAAGTTTTGCTGACTGGAAATATGAATTTTGGTTTATAAAAAAATTCCAAGACACTTAAAGGACTGAGCCAGAGACTCACTGTACTCTGATGCACTGAATCACTGAAATATTTAGGACATGATTCAAAATACTTTGGGCAAAAGGGGCAGCTCCTGTTGTATAGAATTTAATAAGTATACTATTCGGGTTGCCAGGATCACAGCTATAATGTGGAAATGATTCCTTTAAACAAGCTAGTCTTGCTTTAACATAGAGGCTGTAACCTGACTTCAGCATGTGCAGTACCATCTTTCAAGAGGGATGCTTTCGGGACGCACTTCCATAGGACATAGAATTTTTTTTCCTATAGGGTATGAAATTTCTGCATGCCACGACTGCAATAAATTTCTGGAGAGGGGAGGTAAATGAACACAATTTTGGAAAACATGACACAGCAAATATTTGAAACCAAAATGAAGAATAATGTTGAAAGGAAAAATCTCTTCTTAGTCTAACTTGAGAAAGTCTGCTGAGAATACTATGAACATGTATGGTTAACAAAATATGAACACGAACATTCTGTGGACTGAATGGAAAACAGTTTGATAGAAGACAGATGAGCAGCATGTTTTGCAGAATGAAAAAGCCATGCACAATTTCTCTTTTGCAATCAATGAAAATGCAGAAGAACCACCCTTCAATCAGTATAAAAAAGATTTCCAAGTATGTTATTCTACCTCTACTCCAAGCATTTGCATGCAAGTGAAATAAGAGTTCCCATCCAGAATGTCTCTGAGTACTGATTTACCAGTCCAGTTCTCATATTTGACAGAATGTTAAGTGCAGGTTACACAGCTTTCTAGAGCTGATACTTATCATAAAGTACACTCAAGTCACATCAGTATTAAAGTTAATTAAAACATCTGATGAGTGATAGACTTCCCGTACTACAGCCACCACTTGATACACATCTGTACAGCAGATACGAACATTAGGAACATTTGGGTTGTTCTACTCAGCCCATCAGTTAATCCAAGGCCAATCCAAAGGTTAACCCAAAATCCAAGGATTTTCTACCCTTTCCAGCTCATGGCAAACTGACAAGGCACTAAATTGTCAAGGCACACCATCAGGTTTTTGACAACTGACAAGGCACACCATTCTGCCAGTGGGTGGCTGACATCTCCAATGGCCCTCGTATTCAATTATCTTCCCCCAAATTTCTGTGGCACTCCTGTGTACCACTCACGGCACACCAATGTGCCATGACACAATAGTTGAAAATGGCTGGTCTAGCCTATCAGCTCTTCCCACGATCAGAACATAAGAAGAGCCTCCACTGGATCAGGCCAAAGGCCCATCTAGTCCAGTTTCCTGAATCACCAGTTCTTGGTGTATATACACACTCAACCTTATTTAACTGAGACCCACAACATTTTAGCCATCCCTCAAATCTATTGTAACCTACCTCAAACCTACAAAGCCTACTGTATCTAAAGCCTTTTACCATGATTCAGTGGTACAAGATGCACACAAGGAGCTCTTTGTGCAGTTTCCCTTCTCACTTTCATGATTTGGGGAGGAACTAAGTCAGCTGCTGATGTTGGTACATATTGCTTTCTCATGTGGAGCATCCTATTTGGAGAGGTAATACTGAATACTGACTGTCCTGCCTCTTTCAGATCACAACGAACAACGATTATTCCGTTTAGAACAACCTGCACCACTAGCACACAATCCATACTACAAGGAAACAGCCTCCAGCCCTATCAGCTGCAACATTTTTTGCTCTACTGACACTGGCTTGTCCATAATTAAGACCTGAGCTACAATTTCAAAATTAGTACACACAAAGTGTACTTCAACTCTGTTTTGGTTTAATGTTTTCATTGCACTATTCTTTGACAATTATTCATATTATTATTAAACTTTACTGCACTTTACTGTTCTTTTTCTATTCTGTATTCCTCTCTGAGCACGCCTTTTATTTCGGGAGGGTTTAAAATCAAACAAGAAAATCCTTTAAAACAGAAAATAGTAAGAGGAGCTATAAGGATTGTCAAAAGCCCTCTGGACGGCACTAAACCGATCTCATATTTTGGTTTGAACAGCTGATGAAGTACTTGATGAACTTGTATTCTGTCAAATATAGAACTTTTAACACAACATTCTGCTGGGCACCCTTTGTAGACATCCTACAAAGAAAAGCAAAAGCCTTCATAATCATTATCCAGTGTGGAAAACTTCATTATACTTACCTTCGTAAGAACCATGCTAAGCTAGCACACAAGTGCAACCCAATTATCACTAGCTGGCCCTTGTTATTGGGTGAGAAGGCAGACTACGGAGCTGAGTGACATCTTTCCCATGTAAAAAAACAGCCTTCCCCACATTCCACTAAACACGAGTGTGCCTGAGAAACAGAACTCAAAATGGTACTGTGCAGATAAAGGCAATGTTGGTAGGAGCAGATCTGATTCTCAATGACTGGGGCCATCATAGCCAGGGCACAGATTAGATTTAACCCCAACAGTGTCCCCTGATTCTTGCATCTACACTCTGCCACATTAATAGCTGCCATTTATTCCCACGGGAAAAGCAAAGCATTATATTTAATAATATAGTGCTGTTCATGGCTGCATTGAGGGGAAAACCTGTTCACCCTAGCACTGGTAGCACCAGGACCATTGACATGGCATTTGCTGGAGGATGCAATGCACATCTATGTAACTAAAAGACAGGACATCCTGTAGCCTCCGTACTATATCCTCGCTATATACAGGCCCTCCTTCTACATATCACCCGTCCACTGTTAAGAGACATTCATCAGGTTGTAAAAATAAACTGAAGCAAACTACAGGGAAAAGGATAGTGTCAGACCAATCAACAGCTCTTCCTGTTTTAAAAATGTCTAGTAAAACTTTTATTTAATACATCATGCCTGCTTTCTATACAATATGAGATTGGCAATAAAAAAAATTAAACTTGTAACAGTTCCTGGAACACTGGCATTTAACAAAGACTTAAGGGAGGGAGAGCGACAGACACTGGAATAACACAACTCATTAGTTGAAAAAAATGGAAAAGGAACCACAGAGGAAAAGGTCAACACTTGGAAAGTAAAATCACAACTGGCGACTATGTCAAGACAAGCTATCCATAATTCTTTTTTCTTTATCACATGAAGAATATCACAGCTTTTCATTTCTAATAGCCACAGGGAAACCTTTACAGGGCTTTCATGAATCTGCTGAAATCACCCCAAGAGTGGAATCTCATCGCCTTTGGTTGCACCCAAAATGAACAGTGGTATAGGACTTTAAGGCTCTGCTCCTCTCCTTGTACTCACCCCAAGATTAATTAATTGAAGGGCGTCACTTTTATTATCACTTCATTAACAGAAGGAATCACAGCATCTAACTGTGATCCAGGAAAGTGCCCCAAAAGAGCAGATTTCCCAGCTTGGCTTTAAAGCAATGAAAAGCTGCAAGATCATTGAGAAACATTTAAGACTAAGTGCAAAAGGTTGATTTTCAACTCTGCTCCCTGGCCCTCTCAATAATATCTAGCATACCTGATTCTTTTTTAATCTCTTTCTTTTCTGGAAATTGGAAGATATAATAACATATATTTTCAGCAGCTTTGTAAACTGCAGGATATATATATATAGGGTAAACAAAAGCATCACTTGGCTTTGAATTCTGAATGGCACTCAAATATTTGTAGAAAGAGTAGGCTTGAGTGTGTCCAAGTCCTTGTTTTTGAAGGCTTTGATTGGCTCAATCCAGGTTTTACTTTTAACTGACTGTATCAAAGCTTATGTCCTGATTTATATGCTCCAGTGAACAACAAAAGTGCCCCCAAAGCCAACCCCGCATCTTTCAATGTTAGGGAGTCCTTTCAGGGAAGAAAATAAACCCTTTTAATAACAAGAATTATAGTTGCAGTACGATTCGTGAGCAGACAGACACTGAGTAAAGAACAAGCTTTGACTCCACGCACTGATTTCTGATTTGTGAAGACAAAGTAGCCAAATCAGGAGAGTAACAATAACATGAAGCAGTGATCAGATCGGAAGGAAAACAATGCACAAAGCAAGAGGGAAGACTTTACTGATTTGGGCACACAAAACAAGAAGCAACCTGAAGCTCTGACACAAACATGAAATTCTGCAACACCAAGTGACCATGTTCATCACAACTGCGGCAGAAAACAGGGGAGCCTGTTTCATGTGTATGTTAGAGTCATAGAGAAGTAGTATATGAAATAACTGAACTTAACAAATTTCAGAACAAAGTAAAGCAAACCTATAGACCGCTGCTCCCCCCTGAAAGAACTTCTAAAAAGAACAAACCATGATCTTTTTAAGATCCAAAAAAAGTGCCTGTGAGTATTTTCCTGCCTTTAGTGACACCAGACTGCTGCTGGCTCACTAGACATCTATAGCTGCAGGCTCTTCGTTTTCCAGTTTATAGGAGAACCGTCTGCAGCAAAGGCAATTGAGAGAAATTCCACACCTGTTGACCCGGGTCGGGCTGCATCTTCCCATTATTCGTTCCAACATTCTTCTAAGAGATGCGCATGCTGTTTCCCCATCTGAGAAGCAACACATGGAGTCCAAGCAGTTGATACTTGTGCCTGTCTCAGTAAGCTGAAGGAAGCAAGCAATGGAAAAAAAGAAGAGGGATACAAGTTAGCCCACTGGCAGAATGTTCATTTGTTGTTATAGCTCAAATTTTCTTTAAAAACCAACATAAAACTTAGGAGCATGAGAGAAACATCTTGTTGCTTACATGCATCTTCTGTGCAGACAATTCTAATGGGGCAATTGGTTTTATAACTGCAGGTGCAGCAGCAAATTGCAATTGTGGCAGTTAGATTTGGCACCTTCTCCACAAAGTCTCACTGATCTTTATGATGGTTCCATAACATGTGGGAATCCATCCTATCTCTGCACCAACTACCAGGTTGGTTCACTAATCACCAGAGAACACCAGTTTCCATTGATGCTGTATGACATCCTACCAATATCTGCTCTACGTGAATTACAAGAAATATTTCAGTGAAAATCCATCTTTTAGATGTTGTGACAAGATTATCATCTCATGACAACAGGAGTGCTTTCTCACAGAAAATATTCAGGGTGCAAGTTCAGATATAAGTTTAATATATATCAATACACTGGCTAATCCAGTTGCCATACACCTATATCCTAGGCCACTCATCTCATTGATGGTTGAGTTTACTGACTGAACTCTTCCTATATGCACATGTCAAGAGAGCACAGCAGTCTTTTGCATATTCCTTGTGCTAAATAAATGTTCAGCAACAACAAAGGAAAATAGGTTGTCAGGCAGAACTTTTCCAGAAGCAACTTTAAGAAGGTTTTAATCTGTCAGGACATCCTGTGTGATAGCAGTTTTCTTTAGGATATTTAAAAACTATTACATTATAGGCATAATTTTAAGACCCAACTGTGCAAAGCTATCCATTCCACATACACAATTATTTTCAAATGGGGCTGTCATACCACAATCATACAGCTGTAGGACAAAATTTGAGGATGTCAAATTTGCAAGGGCTGCTGTGCAAGGCCTGCTGCACACAAGATGAATGGCTGTCGGTGCAGGAAATTGCAGAAATCTGTGAGTAGCTCATCATAAGTGACAAGTACACAGCTGTACATTTTGCACAGTATGCTCAGTGACTTTGGGCCTGGGCCCAGATAATTCCAATAATCTCTTTATGATACCAAGATCCTCCGAGGAAGCATGTAGTAAAAAAATAAACAGTAATTATATCATCTTGCATGAAGTGACTCTAAACAATTCTAACTTGAAATGGGAGCTTGGTTAGTGTCAAAGAGGAGGACAAGCAAGGAAAGTTTCTCTATGGTAATAAAGTCATTTGCGTTAATAGCCAATGTCAGGAGTGAACAAACAGCAGCAGTGCATACGCCGCAATGAACCAGGGTGGCTTATCAGTTAGTGTAAAATTGACAAGTAGAAAGAAAGGCACTGAGAATTTAAATAAAATGTGTTAATGAAGAATAAGCAACAACCACTGGCATACTTAGAGGGCAATCCTAACCCTGTCTACTCAGAAGAAAGCCCCATTGTGTTCAATAGGTCTTATTCCCAAGAAAGTGTTTTCAGGATTGCAGCTTTAATATCTGAGCTGAAATCCTTCTCATAAGCTTTAAACAAAATTGGGGAGCTTCACATCACGACAGCAAATACTTTTTATATCTTTTAAAGACTCAGTTACACTGCACAGAATCTCAGTAGTCAGTGAACTTCTTCCTTTTCCCAAGAGGGAACCTACCACTTTTTCAGCTGGATGCCAGTTACCGTGCGCTTTGTAGTACCTTGCATTGATCCGACTGCCTATTTAGCACTATAAAGATCACTGGAAGTGCTTTCTTGCACTGTATGTATTTGCATTAGAAGAACATCTGGATTAAGTGTTCTTTGAAACACTGTACTTCAGAAAGGGGATGTGGGCATACATTGTTAATTCTGTCTCTTTTAAAAAATAAGAACCTTATCCCAAAGTTTTGGTCCAGGTTGTTTTTGGCTGATTGCCTCTGACTCTATGGCTAAAACGACAGGTTCTAGACCTTGGCTGGCTCTATCTAGTTCATGATTTCAGCAAAGAGTGCACAGAAGTGTTGTATAGTTTATGTATGTTAGTACAGGAGATAAACGGTGGTGGGGGAATCAAGATGGAAAGCATGCCCTATTAAGGAACTGCATACTTCTCTACTGCATTTCTGACCATTTTTGAGAATTGCAGGCAATGTTATCAGACTCATTATTGTTCAAAAAGTGTACGTGTTCACCCCACTATTGTCTGCTGAAACTGTAGTTAATCAGCAAAATCCACAAAAGCTAATGTTAGTGAGAGATGAGCATGCATGGGTGCTTCATTAAAAAAAATCACACCACCCAGTTCTCTGGAAAATGATGGCCGTCTTCCAGTCATAGATGCCTTTGGGAACATAGTGAAAAACTCCTCTTCCAAAACTTTGCTCTCCGATTCACAGTGTTGAATTATGACACGACTCTGGCCACATGGAAAGGAGTGTGGTGGACAGAACTGAACATGTGCCAAGAGACCCTAAGCAAAAAAAACCGATGTGCTCTACAGTTTGATCACCTGGATCTGGCTTCTTTTTTCTCCAAAATAAACTATGGGCGCAATCCAGAGTAACTACGGGGAGTCCTTGCTCCGGAGTAAGAACAAGTTACTTTGGATTGCAATATGAATTTCCCGTAGGTTTTCACTAGGTAGTGCAGTAACTACGAGTGCACGTAATATCTCTTACATGCTCCCGTAGTTACTCTGGATTGTAGCCTATGTCAAAGACTAGGCAACAGGCCAGATGAGGAATCTGAATTAAGAATACATGAAGTAAAGTTGCTGTTTTGAGAAATCCAGGGCTAGCAGCCCAGGGAAAAAGATGAGCACAGATCTGACAGAAAGACTAAACCAAACCTTTATTACTTAGAAAAGTAATAACTTATTGGGAAGGATACTGGCAAGGTGAAGAGGCTGTCATTCAAAGGAAGAGCACCAGCTTTAGACAGAGAGGCCTAGGTTCAAACTGTGGCATACTCAGGGATGACAAAGAATCCTTGAAAGCTACAACCACTTAGTTTAAGGCAGCTTTATAGGTTCATAAGGTCAGTCATTTGGATTTTTGGGTGGAAAACAGCACAGAATTATTATCTCTGTGAGAATAACTCTTGTGCAAGTTAAATAAGTTACTTTATTTAAAACAAAATTTGAGATTTGTCTCCCACATGTTGTCGCTGCACCATTGACACTTTATTTCCCAACTGGATGGTACTTCTTCCTTGTTTCCAGAGTCAGACAAGCAATGTTAGCTATGGAATAGACTTTCTAAACCAGTCACTACAATTATTCTTGTCAAGTAGGAGGGCCACATCATCTCTCTGACACTGTTTCAGGAGCCAAAAACTAATTTACATTCAAATAAGAATGTATTGGAATGGATTTCAGGGTTTCCCAGAGACGGGATAGAGGGGTCTTGAGGCTTGCCGAGGGCAGCATCTGACCCCAGGGCTGCGGGATTTGGAGACCTCTGTATCTAGTCTATTGTAGTTCTTAATAGTGAATGTGATGAAACAACTTTGGGAAAGCAAAGTCTGTTCAGGACAATGTTTCCTCAGGCAAACATCTGAATTCCCCTTGAAAAAAACTGAAACTGATAAAATTATTCCCTTTTGCCAGTAATTATGCACCCTTTAGTCTTAACAAGGGATTGCAGCAGCTCAGTGGTTAAAGGTGCTGTACCTGTCAACTTGAAGGTTGGCAGGTCAGAGGTTTGAGATCCGAGTGCTGCCCACCGAGTGAGTTCCTGTCCCTCATCCCAGCTCCTGCCAGCCTAGCAGTTCAAAGCATGCAAATGCAATTAGATAAGTAGGTACCACATCAGTGGTAAGGCAACATACTTATGTCAGGCTGGCCAGGGTTCCCCAATGTCATGTCAATCCAGAACAAATGGAACCTGCCACCAATTGGACAAATGCTAAAAAAAGTTGCCTTTTTAAAGTCTTAACCAGAATCTGAAACCATGGTTTGAAAAGGACTTCACATTAATCAGCGAAATATTCCACCTACACCAAGAAAATCCAAGTAAAGGAATATGCTTTTCCACTCAGTGACTTAGAATCATAGAGTTGGAAGGGACCTAGTAGTTCATCTAGTCCAACCCCCTGCCTGTAGCAGGAAATTCTCCTAGAGCATCTCCAACAGGTGCTGGTGGAGCCACTGCTTGAAGATCCCCAGTGAGGGAGAGTCCACCACCTCCCTTGGCAATCTGTTCCACTGCCGAACTGCCCTCACCGTCAGGAATTTTTTCCGCATATCCAAATGGAATCTCCTTTTTTTGCAGTTTGTACCCATTGGTTCTAATGCTGCTTTCAGAGGCAACTAAGAACAAATGACATATGACTGCCCTTCAGGTATGACTAATATGACTTCAATATGCAATATGACTTCAGTCATTCAATTTGAACTTCAAGGCAGGGTGACCATACATCATAACCAAAAAAAGGACAAGACCCCCAGCCTCCTCCCCACAAAATGTAGGACATGACAGAGAGAGGGAGGGAGAGAGAGACAGACAGACAGACAGACAGACAGAACTTTCACGTGGCTTATTTAAACACCATATTACTTATTATTCAATTCTAAACTATTACATATAATTTGTTAATTATAAGAAGGTGCTCTAGGAGAATTTCCTGCTACAGGCAGAGGGTTGGACTAGATGACCTACTAGGTCTCTTCCAATTCTAGGATTCTAAGGCTACATGCTGTCAGCTTAAAAGGAAAAAAAGGACACTGAAGATTTTTTTCCCAGGACACAAGGCTGAAATCCTGGACATGCTCCTTTCTCCCTGCCTCCAACCCTTCTCTGAGCTGGTTTTTATAATTAGACATTTTCTCTTTTTAAAATAAATTTCTCCCACTTCAGCAATCGCCCTGTAAAATCAATACAGCTGCCAGGGAATCATCCTGTGGGTTAAGAAAAGCTGCATTATAGAAAAAGCCTCGATAAAGGGAGGATTCCTGCTGCTGTGAGTGGGAGAGAGTGTTTAATTGAAAGTGAAGTGTACTTCAAACTGTGATCTAAGAAACACAAAATTGAGGGGTAGTTGGAGCTTTTACACCCAAATCCCATAAGACAGAGGCATGCTTTTCATGTGCTAGTTGGTTCTCATCTTCAATCTCACTCCTTTATTTCTACCAGCCAAACCTTGTCACTATGTGCTGTATTTATAGCTTAGTATTACCCTTAAGAACTATGCAGACTTTAAGGCCTTGATGGCATTTTTAGGACCAGAAATTTGTATTGTGTACTGTATATAGGAATGACAGACTCCTCTCATTGAACCTTTTGTGGGCCCTTCTGAGTTTCTTGCACACACAGAAGCCTTTTTTGGGGTGGGGTGGGGTCTGATTTTTGGGGGGGATAGAGGGATTGTGATTGGAGATGTTTTGTTTGTTTAACATCTAATTATATTCATGGGCAACTTCATACAAAATACACGTGGCCTGGTATACTTGTTAAGCAGCGGAAGAGAACTGCTTACAATGCAAAAGAGTTTTTCCTCATAGTAAAGGGAGACCATAGAAAAGAGAATCCCTGAGCAGAGAAAACAAAATTAAATAGTCAGTATTAAAATGTCAATATTAGTATACCAGTTTTGTTAGAAAAAACACATACATAGCAAAATCAAACGCATGCCAACATGTCAAAATATGTCATGGTGAAAGTGCAGGGCAAGGAACACCAGAGATGGAACCATGATGGCCAAGACAATTAAGATACAGAGCCAGAATACTACCTAGGGCTCACAGGCACCTTGCTTGCCACCTAAGAACATGCGTTAGCATTTGCCTAGAGTCCTCCCCTCTGTGCTTGCATTCAGCAAAGTTAAATGCTGAGCAGACTGAACCCCTTTCTTCTTCCATCTAAAAAGACAGAAAAAGCAACACATCTTATAAAGTGCCACAACCCTGTAAGGAATTGCAGAAAGCAATTACAGAACACCAAATTATTTACCTAGTGTTAAACAGTATGCATTGCTTACCTAGAATGGAACAGCTAAGTATAAACGTTTGACAGAAAAAAATACACATGATTCAATAAGCAGCCTGTGAAAAGCTTTTGCTGTAGACCCCTAATTAGGATGATCCTTGAGTACTGGAGCAAGCAAGCATGACACTTAATCCACTGGAAAAGTCACCTGAAAATTGATGTTTGCCTGCCTACCACAAGTGCTGGTTAAGAAACAATAATGTTAAACGGAAAGTAATAAGGTTCAAGCTGTTTGTGCAGGTGTCAGAGGAACCCAGGACAAATGCACGTGTACTTTAGTACAGCTGGAGTTATACTTCCTATGGCAGAAGGCTATTGATGTGATTTGCCTAACTATGATGTACTGGGGAAAATAACTCAAAGCCCAATAGCTTCAGGAGTATCAGTTCTTAGCTGTTCTGTTCTGAAAAGAAGTATTTAAAGATAATACATGGGGACTTAAGGCTGTCTTACAAGCATTCATTACTTTTACAACTTAATTCAAGGAAGGATCTGACTGTCAAATAGGCTCCTGTCTGAGTCCTCCTTCACTGGCAAGGTGTCTCCAAGTTCTATGGCAAGGAGGACATACTCTTTCCTGATTTACTTCGGAGCTGGTAACTGGGTATTTCCTTCCTATGGAAATAATAATGATAATATTAATAATAATAATGGTTTTTACAAAATATACTGTCTGAAATTTGGATACTTGACTATAGTGCTCCAGATCCGAAGGCTTTAGAAAGGGCAAGAATTTTGTAGACAACACCAGAAAAAACTCAAGATCTACACTTATCCTGATCTTCTACAAAACCATTTTCCACCAAGATTGGGCTCTGGATAACCTCAACACAATGTTATAATTGAAGGTTTAATTTTCCAGGAAGAAAAAAGTAATGTATGTGCCAGTTATCCAATGTGTCTTGGTACAGATGCAAGAGGCCACATAACTCCTCCTGTATCTGCAACAGCCAAAAGTTGTAACCATTTCAAGGAGTACAGAATTTCTGAAGCATCCAAAAAAGTTTACTTGAATTATCAGTATTTATGCTGGCAAAGCAAGTGGAGTTAGAGTTAAAAGAATGTCACAAATTCCATTTAAAAAAAAAATAGTACTCCACCATACTTCCAAAACCAATTCATCTGCTGTTTCATGGTGCTGTCCATGAATGTCCTAATATAATTCCAGAGATAGGAAATGAGACAGAAAAGTTGAGTAGTTGGGAACACTAAGTCCACTGTTGCTTCACAAACTCTGCTTTCCTGCTTGGCGCAATGGAACCAATTGGCATTCCTTTAACCATGGTGTCCTTTAAAGTAGAATTTGGTTTAGTACTGCCAGCAACTGACAGGCCACAAAATTACCACACAATACATATGTAGTTTGTTCCAAAACATTTTCAAACAAATCCAGACTGGTAGTGTCTTTTTTAATGCCTGCAGTAAATGGTATTTAACATTTTAGGAAGTCATTGAGGGAAGCATCAACGGATTCCAGCATTTACCAATCAGTCTTAAGAACCACTAAAATATTTGGCTAAGGACAGCACTTTGATCTTTTATTTATTTACTAAGGCAAGCTGGAATAGATCAACAGTTATGAAGCTAGATTCTAATTTCATTCAAGGGATTATATTACATAATTAATGTTACTTAAAGGTTGCAACCCTGATGAAGAGAAAAGAGAACAAAAGTAACATGAAGTGGAGATGAATATTTCACTAACTGTGGCTATATAGATACCATTATATGGAAAACAGTAAAATCCATAATGGCAACAGTAGTTGATATCTATCCTAGTTGTCACTGTTACCAACTTTGCAGCTAGGTGAAACACTAAGGACACCAGCCATAAGACATGTTTGTTCACCACTATCTATAAAAAGTATTTTGTTTTAGTGTTTCCAATCATGAAAACTATTGGCGCATTCTTTTTTCTCATTCTGATGGTTTTCTACAGCTCAGATTTCTTACAAGTTGAATGGATAAAGAATGTTTATATACAACAAAAACTATATTGGTATAGATTTATGGAATCCACCTAGATTCCAGGAGTCTATACACCATCTCAGGTTCTTCTGCCCTCATATTAACTCAAGTAAGTAATTCAGAATGTCTGTTTCTTGGGCCTTAGATTGGAAATATCTTGTATATGGATAAAGATAAAGTGATAGGTAGAGAACCAGACCCATAATTTGGGCTTTATATATTGCATTACATTTTCCTACATTTCACTGTCTTCAAGTGTATTACCGGTAAATACATTTTGGCTACTGTGTATTCACTCAGTAAAGCTATTCTCACCAATCCCCTGCTAACAGTTAAACACATCTGTAACATGTTGAGATGTTAACATAAAAGCTGTACAAATGTACATATAAATGCAATACATACAAACGTAAGGAAATCCTTCCCCCAACTGTAAAAATAACATCAAGTCAGCAGAGGCAAAGTAATCAATAAAAGAAGGGGTTTTATTGGCTGCAACTATTACTGCCAACATGCAAGAGATACTGTCAACACCATGGATGGTTAAGAGAAGCAGAAGCACTGGGACCATGCTGGGAAATATTTTAGCTGTCTTACTGCAGTGAGCAGTGCTACCCATCATGCTTGGGCTCCCTCTTTTGTGCTACCGAATTAGAATAGTAACAAAAACATGCTATACAATTGGCCTGTAAACACACAGCAAAGCCAAGAGGGGAAAAAATGTCAGAAAAGTACAAAAACTGCTGCCATTGCTGCCCTCTCAGTCCACACTAGTGTTCATGCCTCTTTCCTTTGTTCACTTAGTGCTGGTTAGCTGACTTCAGCATGCATAGAAGTGGATGAGGAACTGCCCCTCCTACTCTACCTAATTTTGCTCAGCTGACTCGTTGCCCTGGATAATGGCTGCAGTGCGATGCATTCGTCACTTAAAGCAACTCTGCTGGAGTACATCTACAAGTGGACAAGAAGGGATGGAACACACAAGTCAGTGAGAAGTAGTTATCTTGTCAAACGGCAGACACAGGACAGGATCTTAAACAAACAAACACGGTTCAAAAATGCAGGGACATTATTTCATATGCACAGGGACACTGGTTCCTGAACAGCGGCAGAGTCCCTATCCTGGCATGTCTGGTAATGACCCGAGAAATGAAGGGCAATGCTTGTGAATACCATCTAAACTATTAAGCGACTGATGCACTGAATTAACACACCTCCAACTTTTTATGAGGAAGGTGTGTTGAATCTATAGACTAGGAAGAGTCTTGTTTTTAATTTAATGCTTTTTTAACTTGTTGCAAACCAGTGTACCTGCACATAGGAGACTTAACACAAGCAGGTCAGTTACTAATACCATCCATGTCATTCAGTCTTCACCAGCACATTTAAAATTTCCTTCATTTCCATCTTCAGGAGTAAAGAGTCACCCATCCCTATTGTAAGTACTCAATTTCACAGTAATACTAATTTTTGCTAAGAGATTTTCCATGCTAATCATTCTTTTCCACCATATTCTATGTAAATTATACCCAAAAATCCAAGAGGAGGAAGAAGTTCCATGGAACAGAAGTCCAAAGAAAATGGTGGGTTCATTGATGATTGGAAAAAGGAATAAACATTACATAGGCACACAAAAGCTGACACAGAATTAGAAAATTAGGCTTTCAGGTAAAAGAAACAAAGTTTTATTTTTAACATATTAGACTTTATGCTACCAGGTTATGTATCTGTATTTGTTAAGATTACTATGCTTATGCTTTGAACAGTGATGGGCAAAGGAGTGCTTTACAAATAGATCTGTAACTGCTTGAGAGGGTTGGAGAGGGTTCTTATTTAATCTAAATACACAGATGTCCCCCACTTTCTGCCACCCCATTTTCCATCATTTTGCTCTTTCATCAGTCTTAAAATATACGAGAAGTCTGTTTTTCATAAGATTCACTGATTCATCAGGTTTTTCTTTAAAAGATGTAACTGGTGCAAATGACCAATAGATTGCAATGTTTCGCTCCCGACTCTCTGTTTCTTCCAATACGGAACTGTGTTTTCCATAGACTCCCACAGACTTCCATGGAGAGACTCAGTTCCTGTGTTCTGTATCAGAAGTTCATTTGCCCTTTCCTAAGATTTGTGTCAGTCTCTATTTATAGGGAATCTGAGAGGCTGGCAAGGCTGCAAGAAGCTGGAAGTGCTTCCACTTTCAGATTAAACTTGTTTAATTAAACTCCTTAATTTATTTATTAACTAATTGCTGTTATGGAAAAACTTTTAAATTTGTGCATTTAAGACCAGATTAGGTCACGACATCAATTCTGGTGGGTTTGACAGACTGACATTCCAAAAAGTGGGTCCCACTGCTAAAACGTTTGAGAACCAATGCTTTAGGGTGCAATCCTGACTTAGGCCAGAGAGAATGGCTTAGATAAGCTGGCCTAAGTAGGCCATTTTCTGAGCTGACAGTTAGGCTAAATCAACAGGGCTAGGTGGCTGACAATTAAGCCAAATCCTAATCCACATCCAAGTCCATAATCCAAATCCACAGAGCTAGAAGGACTCGAGGCTGGCCTAACTGCTGCTGAAGAGGCAGCAACACAGGGGCAGCATGCTCACTGGGCTATGGGAATTGTGCCATATCCTGAGATGGGCTGTTGTGCCATATCCTGAAGTTGAGAGGAGCAGTGCTTAGAGTGGCCTAAGAACGTTCTATTTTGCTTCTATTTTTACTCTGGTTTATCATGGACACCTATGGATCTACTCAAATTTATGCCTGCTTTTGAGGTGGCCTAAATCAAAGGAGCTGTGAGGGGAGCATGTCTGCCCTGGAAACAGACTCTGGATACAGCCTAATTGCATTGTACTAGGCCAGATTCAACATGCCTTCAATACACCCTTGCTGCAGTACCTAGGCTGGCACTGCTAGGTCCTTCTGTCTTGGACCAGCTGAAGTGGACCCAAGCCTTTTATGGTGCAGCTAGGCTAGTCTATCTGGCATTAGGCTGGCCTAAATGCCAGATAGGCTGACCTAAGCGCATTTCAGGTTTGCAGCCTTAGTGGAAAGGCAGTTTATACATTCAAATGAACTAAAAATAAGTAGAATGAGCCATCTTGAACAGAGCTGTAAACATGAAAGAAAAGGTACTTTTGGAAGAAGCAGGAAGTGCAACTCTTAAATGACCAATATTTATTTTCAGCTTCAGCATTTGAGGGTTTCTTGAAACAATTAAAAACACATGGAATGAAGTTTGTATGCCCGGTGGTTAAAAAAATGTGACAGTTGTCCTTGTAGCTCCAACAAAGAATTATTAAAAATCACTGGGAAAGAGGAATTTGAATCTAGTATGACTGCATTCATTTGTCCAAAACAACATGTCTGAATCCCACACAGATTAACATGAGATATTCCATGAATTCAAAAACCACCCTTGAATAAAACACTGTGGGGAAAAGGGAGAGTCACAAATTGCTATTATTAGGCAGTAATTTGTAAGTACTGGTGACTGTGCTGGCAGTTTTATTTTTAAGAACTCTCAAAAATTAAGTTTTCCAACAAGATTTGTTTATAAGTACTGAAGTACAGAAGCATAGGTAGGCTAAGAGGCTGCCTGCCAATAACAACTGAACCCCCAATACATAAAGAGCTCAAAGTGCTAATTTTTCCATTAGCTGCAAATGGTATAACAATATATACTAATAGCATTCAAGGCAAGCCAGAAATTGACATCAAAGACAGCTTCTGTTAGTTTATGAACCCACAGCTTAAAAGCAGCACATAAGTCATCCTGATGGTTTAAAAAGTTATTCAAAGCCACAGTAGCTCCATCTAAACAACTGAACCACCTGCAGATCTGCCTGAACCTGCAAGAGCTAATTTGAGTAACCTGCAAATAATCACAGATCTAAGTGAAAAAGTTTTGTTGTATTTATAGTTCAGAAACTTCTATTCCTGGCCAATATGCTGCCTTTAAAAAATACTGTCACAGACATTACTCAGGCGAGCAGAGAAATTACTACAAATTCTAACAGCCACTGTACAAGGTAGGACTTTGTTCCATCCTTACTGCAACAAATGCTTACTGATCCGAATGCTACTTTAGCAAACAGCAAGTGCTCTCTTACGCAACTCTTCACCAAGGAGGAGATTCCACTATTGGAAACACCTCCATCTCACCTTCTCATGCTGATTAAGCTTACCTGGGAAACAGGACAAAGGCTCTCCTTTTGTTCATCCTGTTCTGTCTCCTAAATGATACCCAAATATGCAGGGTATGACTACATGATAGAGAACATTAAATACATGTGTGCCTACATGTATGAAGAAGACACACTTGAAAGCCAATTAAAGAGTGGCTAGTCAAGAGAACAAGATAGTTTCCTGCCCTTGAATTGAAAGTCAGGAAAAAAATCTCCTGGATACATGGCTAGAGGGTTGCACACAGTGCTTATGCCCTGAACCTGAGAACCATGGTGCAAGTTGGCGGTCCCATGGCTTTTGAAATGCCACAGTCAACACTGTGTGGTACTTGGCAGGTGCGTCCTCTTTGTTGCACTAATCCAAAACAAAATCAAACAAAAGTTTCCACAAAAAAATGCTAATGATAGAGATTACTACAAAGCCTCTGAAATCACTTTTGGTTGCCAGATTCCCAAGGAAGCCTGGAATAACAAATAATGGTGCAGGAAACACAGACAGGCCAAATTTTAGGCATCCCGTCTCTTTCAGATCCATTTCGGATCTTAGTTCGTGTGACCTGATCAGAAACTGATCCACCACTTCAAAAGTTTCTACAATAAAAGCCTTTAAAAGCTTTGAGACACCATCTCCACCCCTTTCAGATAACTAACCATGCAAAATGCATGGAAGGCCACCAGGATGCAGGTTGTCTTGTGTGCTCCCTGAGGCATCAGGTGGGCAACTGTGAGATATAGTAAGATGAACTATAGGATGAACTTTGGCCAGATCCAACAGGGCTATTTTGTATGTTCAAACAGATGTGAGAGTTTACTATTATACCATAGAAATGACAGAGGTTCTAGATATTGTGAAGTCAAGGGAAAATGCAGCTCCCCAACTGCACCTCGGATATTGCGGTGTTCATGCATCACAACATTCAGGGCCTAATGGCTCAATCCAGACTAACTACGGGACCTCTTCTGTCAACGTAAAAAGAAAATTTAATCTGGATTGCAATACAAATTTTCCATTAGTTTGCATTAGATAGCACCATAACTCCGTCAACGCAACTGGTCTTTGCTCCGACGGATCTCTTCACATAACTGATCTGGATTGAGGCTTTAGTTACCTAGCCTTTACTTGGGAGGAAATATGCTCTTTATTATTAATAGCTGCAGGTGCAAACTGGCCTGGTATTTTACCCAAGTGAGACACATGCTGCTATGCTTGAACCTGTAAGTATTCATAAGACCTCAATGAAAATGGTTTATTTATAGTTCTGATACTTCCATTCTCAGTAATACTGATGCTGTCATTTACAATCTAATCTAGGAAAGGGACTGGCAAAATGTTATTTATGAAAACTGCCACATAAATACAAAGACATTTCTATTTTTCATGATACACTGACTACAGCACCATAAAAATTTAACAAAAAATTATTGATACCAACACAAAGAAGGGCTAGCAAATTTCTAGGAGTCTCTCTAACAAAGACTCCCCTTTTAATGTTAACACCGCTTGTAAAAAGAAATTACCTGAGCTTTTTCTGTACTCGTGGGCTGAAGATGTCTGTAGAGCACTTTTTTCACAACATCAAGGAACAAACAAGTGACAACTATGATAATTATGGCAAACCAAGCAGAGCCACTGGACAGCAACTGAACAAACACAAAGTACATGTCTTGGGTATGCAAAAATGGCCTGAAATAAATGAAAAAGAAAATAGGTCAATCAGGGTTGTTTTCTTTTTTTTGGGGGGGGGGGGTGGGAGAGCAAGGATGGAATCCAAACATATGGAGCATTTGTTAAGTTTACCTCTACTCAGTACAGACAAACATACAACTATTTGATGATAACTCACAATAATAGAAGGTATATACTCCCCTTGTCCCTGTTTACCAGGAACAGACTTGATTGTCTGATAAGTGACTATTTCTCTTCTTGAAAGGATATTGAGAATGTCTTAACAGAGGACAAGGCTGTATATGCATTCAAATTCTTCAGAACAAAGTCTCCTCTCCCAAAATGTGGATGATTTTTTAAAAGAAAGAATTCCCTAAAATACACTGCTTGTGACACCAACATAGACAGCTATTGGAGTACAAAATTACTATGTAACAGAGAATCCTCTTCAGCCATGTGTGAGGAGAAGAGCTCTAGCAGAAATCATGGATATAAGAAAGGGACTAACAACCGCACAAATGTGTCCCTATTTTAATCTATGAAATGCTGGGAAGCAAATCCAAAGGATTATTTTGTGTGAAGTGATCCACCAAGCATGGGCTTTTTTGTTTTTGTTCTTGATTTATTTTTTTGCAGAGTAGGAGGCCACCACTAGAAAATGCTGCCTTGCTGTTCTGCCTGTGTTGTCCACAGGTCTGTGCTCTCCTCCACAGGGAAGTGCTGGCTTGCTCAGCAACAGCTGGCCAAGCCTGTCTGGCACAAATATATCTGCATCAAGCCTGCAGCCTCATCCCACTATTAAAACCCCTGATTTCACTTATTCCTTATTCTGATTTCACCAATTCACTTATTCTGACAGAAGCGTCAGAACTTGGAAAAAACACAGGAATCCTACTTTATGGCATAAATGGAATGCAAACCCCACAGCACTGACTATATCGAGGGATTGGCTACAAGAGGACAGTTCTTTTACTCCCACAAAACAAGCATGCACCTACCAGATAATTCCCCCATAGAACAAGGAGAATATGAAGTAAAATACAATGGAACCCCAGGTGACAAAATGGTTTATCCATGTCCAGAAATGAGTCTCTAAGGCCATCTACACAAACATACAGGATCAAAAGAAGTTAAACCAGCATTAATATATCACCCAAGACATTTAATTACAATAAACATTGTTTTCATTTCTGGGGGTTTTCCCTGTTTTTTTAAAGCAATGGAAATTAAACCATGAAACAATTTACAAGCCTTGGGTTGTGGGGGGGGGGGGGGAATGGGACAGGAAACCTGCACATCACTTTGCAATGACACATACAATCACTTTTATCATTTCAAGAATATTGGAATCTATTATGTTATAGCTTGTCAACATGCCACACATGCTCTTATTTGGAAATGTTTAATTCTCAATTCCAGTTGCTCACCAAATTGTCAAGTAGGTCTAGAAATCATAAGATGTTGAATAAGATGTTGAAGACCAAGCAGAGCCACTGGACAGCAACTGAACAACTTGGTTGGGTCTGTTCTGGTCAGGTGGTCAAACCTGATTGACCACCCGGTTAATACTCCAACACAAAAAGTTGGAGTATTGACTTGAGTCAACTGGGCAGTTCAGTAATTATACTGCATGCAAGGCAGGGATGGGGCCCATTTAGTATCGTAAGCTAGGAGAGGTGTTTCTACAAAAGGAGAGCTAGCTGATAAGTTCCCATGCACTGGGTCTTACTGGGCTAGATTAGTAACTAGACAGCTTTCTTAACTAAGGCTGCAATCTTAAAGACACTTTCCTTGGGGTAAGCCCCATTGTACACAACAGGGCTTACTTTTGAGTAGACATGGTTAGGATTGCACCCTAAGGCTTTGTGCAGGGCCTTTTTGTGGAGTGCCTGTCTAATCTGCTGGAGAATTTCCTTGCTCCAAGGCTGAGGAATCTTTTTTCCTTTAACATATCCCCAAAATGAAGCAACTGTATATAGGACACCAATTCCACCTTCAGAATTTGGCTCACCTCATAAGTAATGGTTTAATATGAAAATCAAGACAGACTCCTATTCAATTCAGCAACACTATAAATTAAAATTATGACATTTCACTTTAACAGTGTCAAGCAGCCTCTGGAATTGACCATCAATACTTTTATTTTTTAGCCCATGGTAACCAAAAACAGTTACACACAGCACAGAAAGTCACAAATGTAGTATACCTTGACTGTAACAGTTATAACCATAACTGTGAATACCAGAGTACCAAATGTCCAGTTTCCAAACATCTATAAAAGGAAAAATAAAAGATGTTTAATAAAATAGAAGTCAGTGCAGTGACAATGATAAAGACTACACTGATGGCAAATCAAATGTGGAATGCATCAGTTAGTAAAGCAAGACAAGAAATGTATGGGAGAACAGGAAAAAATGCAATCTAGGATGAGTTACTAATATGAGATTCTAGCTGAAGAAGCTTCTTCCTCCACAGCTGAAAAATACAAACCACCACCACAACAGATATAAGGGAACAGACTTGAAAATCCTAATAAAAATAAGGCTACAGGGAAGTACTACTCATCAGCCAATTATGAATATCCAGCAAATGGAAACAGCCAGATATTCCAGAGCAGCATGAAAGCAGTTAGCTTCTAATTACGCAGGGGTGGGAGAGAAACAGCATTCCTTCAATGCAACATCATGAGTGGGTTTTGCAAACCCCAGCCTTTTACATTCAAAAATAATGGTGGACTTACAATCCATAGCTCTTTCAGATAACAGTCACCTTGTTTCACAAGTTAATGGAATCAAAAGCAAACCCACTATTTTTTGGTCATACTTTATTGGTTTTTGGTTCCCCCCCCCCAACATAACTCTGCTGATTTTCTGAAATACACCACACAGTCTGCAAGACTCCCAGACATCTCTCTCTACTACAGCATGTGCCTATATGTTCAAGTCTGGCCTTCATTGATAACTTAAATTCTAAATTACCTGTAGATCATTTTAGACTTTTGCAGAATTTACAAATGATATTCCTTACTATTTGGTAAGCTTCCATGAGTACTGTTTATAGGCAGAAGGTGGGATGCACATTATAATAAAGTAAAAAAAAGACTGAAGAAATTAATAATGCTGCTGGACATAGGTAAGCAAGCAAGGATATCACACTACAAGAGTGTTAAATTATATCTGAAAGCTCTCCCTGACCTCCACCTATTTCGGTTTTCCGAAATTCCAACTGGAAGGGGGTAATAGGGGTGCAATGCGTTTCCCTCCCTATATATTGAAGAATTCCTGACTGAGGGACGCTCTGCCCCAACCTCTGGACCTAGAAGAGTGAAATTTGGGGAGGGAGTTCCTTCTGTGACATCAACACCCACCAGGAACCAATGCTGAGAAATTTAACTCTTAAGGGGCTGAAAAGAGCAACATGTTTTTGTCCTATACTTAACACTGAAGACTGATCAACATCCAGCTGATACACTGGGAGAGAGAGTGCACAGGGGTGATGGTGTGCATGGGGGGATGGTGCGCATGGGAGGGTGTTGTGTGGGGTGTTGAGCATGGGGATGTTGTGTATGGGGGATGATGAGCAGGGAGATGGTGCACAGGGGGGACATTGTACGGGGGTATTGTGTATGGGGGGATGATGTGCATGAAGGATGTTGCACATGGGGGGATGATGCACATGGTGTGCATTGGGGGATGGCATCCAGGGAATTTTACTCCCAGAAGGCAAGTATGTTTTTGCAACTTTTTAATAATTCTTTAGTTTTTAGTTGATAACTATGATGTGATGTATGCTTTTAACTGTTTTTTTTTTTAAAGGCTCCTGGGAAGTAGAAAGGTTTCCTGGGAGGTGACCGAAATAAATAAAATAAAACTGACAAGTAGAAATATTACTTTGGCCTTTGGAGGTCTGGCATACCAGGGATGGCTCGCCTGATGCCTGAACACACAAAAGCTCTCCCTGGCAAACACAAAACAAAACAGGAGGCCCTGCTTATGGGTAGCTGGTTGCTACAGCAACACTATTCCCATACTTTGTGGAGGAGCACAGGATTCTTGTAAACATCCAGAATCAGCCACAAATTCAACACAAGAGCAAAACACACACATCTGAGTTGAGCTCATTGCTTCACATCCCTAAGCAAGACAGCAGTATAATCCAAATATTAAATTATGTAGACTAGCATTGGTGTACCTACGTTTTGCAGGAAGCCCTTCAGTGTGGAATGCAAGTGGCCCCCTCTCCCTCCTCTTCAGAGCCATTCCAGGTGGTAAGAGCAAAACACTGGTATACACTTGGATTAAAAGGGAAAGGGCCACTTGCATGCTGCGGTGAGACTCCCAGCAAAACCTACTGCTTTGCACCCCTTCAGTTATGCCACTAGGACTGGGTCTACTAGACAGTGGAGCCTTTTTCTCTATTGCAGATAACTATCACAAGTTGTGAAAAGGATTTTTTTTAAAGGCTTACGAGTGATAAAACAGTCGGAAGAGGGAAAAAACCTTTCCTCTATCCAACACGAAACACTGCTAGACCATAATTTTCACTCAGAAGACTTTTTCTTCACACAGTGTTGTTGTCTCATCTAAAGCAAGACACACTACAAGAGCTTAACCACCATTTTTTTTTTGAACGCATTTAAGGAAAAGGATGCTGCATCCTTTGACACAGATACACTATTTTGTATCTGGTGTTTTCTTTAGCTTTCTTCCTACCATCTTTCTTCTTACCATCTGCCTGTTAGGTTTCAATATCTGATGACAAGCACAGCATGAAAAAAGTGGAAAGAAAACTAGAAGATCAAACTGAAATGCAGCATTACAGTGTAAGGCTATCAATGAGATACAAAGACACATTTACAAATAGTTATGTCACATAATTTCCCTGTTATCCTTTATAGTGTCAAAACTACATGTTAAAACTACAGCGCTGCTTTCTATCCAAGTTACATTGAGAAGACTCAATCATACTTTGCTGTCAGGGCTCACAAACAGCAGTGGGAATCTTGGGAAGGCTTTTGCCAATGGCTGTTTGCTGGTATTGCTTATAACTTTTCTTTTTCATTTACAGACTGTGAGCTCTTTGGGACAAGGAACCATATGTTATTTTGCTATATAAACTACTCTGTACTTTTGTTTTGCTGCAAGACAGCATATACATGTTTAATAAAAGCTATAGAAACACAACAATAATCCTAAGTATAGCAAGACAAAATATTGATGGGTTCTCTATGTACGGAAACTTCAACTAGTCCAGAATGTGGCGGCCCGTGTGGTTGCTGGGGCTCGTCGGTTCGACTCTGTCGGGCCACTGCTTCAGCGACAACACTGGCTGCCCATTCGTTTCCGGGCTGAACTCAAAGTGCTGGTCCTGACCTTTAAAGCCCTAAACGGCTCGGGTCCAGGGTACCTGAGGGACCGCCTTCTTCTTTACAATCCAACCTGTCATCTGAAGGGGCCCTACTGACTGTGCCGCCACTAAAAGACGTGAGAGGCGTGGCGGCCAGAGATAGGGCCTTCTCTGTGGTGACACCCCGGCTCTGGAACTCCCTCCCCTTAGAACTGAGGAGAGCCCCCTCTATACAGAGCTTCAGGCGGAGCCTTAAGATCTTTTATTTTAAAAAAGCATTTTAAATGGGGCATAGGTAGGGGGGCAGTTTTATTGTTTTATCATTTTATTGTTACTGTTTTTAACTATGTTTTAGCCTGTTTTTGTTTGAGCCTTTTAAATTTAATTGTATTTTAATTGTTTTTAATTATGTTTTAATTTATATTTATAATTCAAATTTAATGGTGTTTTATCCTGTTGTTAGCCGCCTTGGGCTCCCTCTTGTAGGAGAGGAAAGGCGGGATATAAATATTTAAAATAAATAAATAAATAAATATGTACAACACAGATTTTGGAGTCTCAAATACTTAGTGCAATGAAGGCTTCATTTATAAATTCCTAAACTACTTTACCTGGCCATTTCCTAGCAAAGAAGTATCTTCTCCCATCAGAAGATATGAACCAAAGAAAAAGATAAATGCATGACTGAATCCCAAGAAGGTCCAGTAAAGAAAAGGTTTCCAAGCCAAATGGGCATTTTTACTGATGTCCCTATAAGAGAGGAGGAAAACATATAAGGTTCTTAGTATTGCTTTTCAAGGAGTACCACTCTTCCCTTTTGCTGACAGTCCCCCCAGAGGGCTCTGCTTACCGATACAGTGTAGGCTTGCTGTGTAATACATGAGGATGTAAGTGCTGTTCAAAAAGACTATACATGAGTACTGGCAGGGATGTGAAACAAATGTTGTACAAAGTCAGGTATACACCATCATACAGAGTCTGAAAGGGAAGAAGGAGAAAAATTGGTGGTTTTTAAAATGCAGACATCTTGAAAGAGACAAGATTTTAGACAAAATGCTGGGTTAACAGCAAAGTATACATCAACCGAGACACTTTAGACATTCCAGTTTACAAATCTGCTACATCCAGATTTGGCATTATCTTTCTCTATGTTCTCTGCTCCAGTAATTTTAGCAAAGTTTTTATCATAAGAGTTTTTATCATTTGGTTACAATCCAGAGTAACTGCAGGACCTTTTACACTGATGTAATTACGGAGCCACCTATGGGAAACGCATAGAGCAATCCAGAGTAAGTGCTTCTCACATCTTCCCATAGTTAATCTGGTTTGTAGGGATTGTTTATGTTCTGGGAAATTTTACTGGTGCAAGAATTGGGAACATAAAAAATAAAATTAGAGGCAAAACAACTTTTTTCTGTTATGTCTTTACATCATGCTTCTTCTATAATCACACAATCTAAGCAGCTGGTGTAGCTGCTAAAACAAGACATTTAGATATGGGAAAACATGGCTGGAGTCCTCCATTCAGCCATGACCTTCACTGGACAATCCACAACAAATGAGCTGCAGTGATACTGCAGTTTAAAGATACAGGGATACCACAAACTAGGGAAAAAAACCTCCAGTACATATGCAGTCAGGTTTGCCTCATAATGCTTGAACTTCCCCTACCCCAATGTAGTTCACAAGCTCCTGAGCAAATAAAATGACAGAACTCTGTATGTTGCTCTGAGTGCCTTCAAGGAAGGGTAAATAAATGGAAACCTAACCTGGAATTAACTTGGAATTCAATGGTCAAGGTGTTTGAAAACAAGGAACAACTGAAGCTGGTTATTGGGCACAATCCAGAGTAACTACGGGGAGTCCTTGCTCCGGTGTAAGAACAATTTGCTGTGGATTGCAGTATGAATTTCCCATAGGTTTTCATTAGATGGTGCAGTAACTATGGGTACACATAATGTCTCTTACGTGCTCCCGTAGTTACTCTGGATTGTAGTCATTTTGAATTAAGCCTTTAGCATAGAAAATTTAGCCAGAAAACTGTCAGGGTTGTTAAAGCACATGGTCTCGGACAAAAAAAACTCTTTCATGATCATGAACAGCAGCAATTGGTTTTGAAATGAAAAGTTTTTAAAAACTAATTTTGGCCTTCTAGTGCATATTCTCTCTATCTTCAAAGCAGTCCCCAAAGGTCTTGGTGGAAGGAAAGACACTGATATCCATTCACCCAGACCAAAGGCAGGTTAAGTATGCCTAACTGACCGTCATTTTGTAAGGTCAAGTCTTTAAAGGCTGCGGGCTACTGTCACCTTTTTAATTGAACATAAAATGCTTCTCCCACAGAAACATAATAGTTCTCATACAAAATCTGCAAAAGAGGAATCCCTTAAAGTGGAATATACCAGAAAGGAGGAAGAGGAGCAGGAGTTATCTATTTTTCAACACCTAATATGTATTCAATTTCATTCAAAAGCAGCGGGGGAGCAATAGGGAAAGACACTTATATTTGCATACTTACTTGTTGTGAAAACAAACAAAAGAACTGATATAAAAACTGTGGTGTAATAAAGCACACATTCTGGAAAATGAAAAAAATAACAAGAGTCACTTAGAGAGACAAGATACTACATTATATGATAAAAAAGGTCTTGAATATTTAAACAAACGTTTCCAGGTTTACCTGTTATAAACCTCAAAAGTCAGCCACAACCCAACGTAAATTCTAAATGGCATTAGATCCAGGACTTATGGCGCAATCCAGAGTAACTACGGGGAGTCCTTGCTCCGGTGTAAGAACAATTTGCTTTGGATTGCAATATGAATTTCCCATAGGTTTTCATTAGGTGGTGCAGTAATTATGGGTGCACATAATGTCTCTTACGTGCTCCCATAGTTACTCTGGATTGTAGGGTTTGGCAGTAATAATTACCTAAGGTTACTGGATAGTGACTGGACTTCTTAGGCACAATTAGTATACAGTACGTTGTGAAGAACAGGACCCTATCGCAACGGGTTTACATTTAGAGGCTGAGACAAGGAAGACAAAGGGAGGAGGTGAAGCATGTACCATCGATTCAGTTGTCAAGGAAGAGGTTCTAAACCATGCTGACTATGGCTGCAATCCTAAGGACACTTTCCTAGGAGTAAGTCCCACTGAACAAAATGGGGCTTACTTTTGAGTAGACCTGGTTAGGATTGTGCTGAAAAGCTTTGGAAAAAGTAAGTTTTAGGAAAAGTTATAAAAGAAGCATGTGAGACTTTTTACTGCATGTGTACAGTACGGGAGTTCAATGCAGTACGGGGCCTTCTTGGTGGTGGCACCCCGGCTTTGGAACTCCCTCCCCTTAGAACTGAGGAAAGCTCCCTCAATACAGAGCTTCAGGCGGAGCCTTAAAACCTTTTATTTCAAAAAAGCTTTTTAATGGGGCAGAGGTGGGGGGCTATTGTTTTATTGTTTTTAATACATGTTTTTAGCCTGGATGTTTTAATTCTTTTTATTAATTGTACTATTTATGTTTTTAATTATGTTTTGTGTTAGCCGCCTTGAGTCGGGCTCCTGGGCTGAGAAAGGCAGAATATAAATTTTTAAAATAAATAATAAAATAAATAATGCATATGAATTAGCAAGGGAGAAAAGGTAAAGTTATCTTGAGAGCAGGTGACCTTCGGATGGTTGAGCATGGTGGTGCATGAAGGAACGAAGGGCATAGGAAAAAGCACAACAGTATATGAAAACTGAAGGGTAGGGTGGAGCAAGGTCATTTGAGACTTTGAAGGCAAGGATAGGGATCTGACAGAAGACAGGAAATCAAAAAAGAAAGAAGTCAGAAAAGAAAAAAGAGGAAGTAATCAATAATATAGGTGAGACTGATGAATTTAGCTGCAGAGTACTGAATGACAGTGAAAGGATTAAGAAGAACCAATGGAAAACTTGGTGATTAATGGATATGACCACATGATGTGACTTTCACATAGTTCATGATAAATCTAAATATTGTTATGTATAATATCTTTGATTACACATGTACAAACATCACTCAGGTACCCAGATTTCTAAGGCAGAGTGAAGGGTGCCCTTCAGGGAGAAAGGTGGAATACAAATCCAATTAATTAAATAAATAAATTGTTGTCAGGAAAGAATCCTTCATGATTGTGCCAAGACAATTTAGCCAAAGTTTGCAGAACAGCCACTTGCAAATTTGTATCACAACCATGATAAACAATAAGTTGATGAGCAACAAGTTAACTTGGTACAAAATAAGATGCAAAGTTACTGGTTTATTTTTAATGGCTCTCTGTCAGTCAAGGGCATGAATTATTTATCCCACAATTCCTTTCTTAATCGAAAATTGGAAGTTTATACTGTGTTTACAGATGACGGCTTGAGAAGGAATCCAATTTGTGTGGACCAGTTTATGTCACTGTAACTCAAAATAATGTAATGTATATACTATGGTAAAATCACACCAGAATAGAAATCAGAATAGAAAGTGATGGGGATTGACTCCTGAGGTCTCTGACAGCTGTTTTTAATATCTGTTGACAGTAACAGAGAGCACACTTCTAACCATGCCTACTGAAAAATAAGTCCCATTGTATTCAATGGGTCTTACTCTCAGGAAAGTGTCTTTAAGATTGCAACCTAAATATGTTCAAAGATTTCCTAAATCTTATATTTTCCTACCCATTTTAAAAATGCAAGGGAAATTCTGTGCTACATACTACTGCATAATACAGTAGTATTGATGAAATATGGAATCCCTAAGGGGTTCGGCACTGAATATAACTTCTGGAGTAAAGTTCTTGCTTTATAACTACACTGCATAAAGTATAAAGTACTTGCTTTATACACTGTATACACTTTATATGTTCTATACAATTACTTATTTATACAATTACTTGCTTTATAAATTAGGACTCCATACCTCAAAAATCCTTCTACCATACAGCAATTAACTTCAAAGGAGTTTTACTAAAATAAATACGTATTTAGATAAAGAAATCTCCAATGACAATCTGAAGGAACTCACCTTGTAAAAAAAGTACTGTACAAGGGTTGCTATTCTAATATAATAAAGATGGCCATGGACAAAAAGCAGCTTGGAAAGAAATTTAAATCTTGCTATTGCATAGTCACTGTTCCTTACAGCTTGCCTTCCTTCTTTGCCCATGATTCCTGCAATATGGAAGACAAAGAAAATCAAGCAAGAGACACACAGGACAGGCAACATAATTTTTAACGTGGAGTTAAGTAACACAAAGCACTTGCACAAAAATTACAGCAGAGTTGGGCACTTTCTCTGTTGCTTATTTCAACTTCCCCTGCCCTGAATTTTCTCAATGCCTACAGCCACCCTCCTACATTGGTATCCTGCTACTAGTGCACACTTAACCTCTGCTGGCTCTGTTGGGGCTGTATTTGGCCTCCAGGTGATGGCACAAGTCCCCTGTGCCAGCCTCCTGACTCCTCCAATGGCAGAAGTGTCTAGGCTGGTGCAGGAAACTTGCACCAACTTTAAGAGATAACTAGGTTTTGATGAAACTCTGATGGATAACGACAGAGCCAAAGCCCAAGACCTGCATACAGATGGAAACTGAGAAGGCTCTTACCAATGCCAACATGTGCTTCTTGTATCATGCTTACATCATTAGCACCATCACCAATAGCTAATGTGATAGGTTTCTCTGGAGATGTTTTTATCAGTCGCACAACCTAAAAAGGAAAATAGGATGCCTGAATTGTTTCTGACTTTTAAATTGGAAAATCCCAAAAGCTCAAGCAATTTTTGAAAGCCATGGCATGACGTTTTGGCACAAAAATGTCACTGACATTCTTACTTGAAGACACTAACCAACCCAGGATGGAATTACCTTTGCTTTCTGCAGAGGTGCCATGCGGCAACAAAGCACTGCTGAGCAATTCCTACAAACTTCCATGAAGAGTTTCTCATGTTGCCTGAGAGCAAGAGAGAGGCTGGTCCCATCCACCACCAGTCCATGCTGGATTACATGGTCTTCTTTTATTCTGGGGGGGGGGGGGAAGAGAAGGGATACTGTCAAGGAAAAAACCCTTTATCATCTTGCCAAGATAATTGTTTGATCTGGCCAAAACTTGTGGATCCACCTCTTAAAGGCCCAACCCTATCCAACTTCCCAGTGCTGGTGAGGTGCAAAGCAGCCTTGAGGAAAGGTAACAAATGGTCCCTTACCTGGAGGAGGCATCCATGACTGCTCCTCTACTATAGGATGCAGCACACAGCCAGTTGGCACAGCTGCTCCAGCAATGAGAAGCAGGATAGGATTTGGCCCCAAGTTTGTGAGATATCCCCACACCCATTAAAAATAGTAAATTGTTGAGCATCAAGTTAGCTTGGTACAGCATAAGGACAAAATTACAGGTTTATTTTTATATTGGCACTCTGTATCATGTGTTGTCTTCTGTCCAGTTAGACACATGTAACACTTTATACCTCCTTGCGAGCTGCCGCAACTGCTCTGCACAAGTACTATCCGATTTGTGCTGTACAAGTTCCAGGATATTCATGGTTCTGTGGAAGTGTCCACACGATAAGCTGACACTAACAGCCGTCTCGTGCTTGTCTCCAGTAAGCACCCACACTTTAATGCCCGCCAGCCTGAGGGCCTCTATGGTTTCTTGGACTTTGTCTTGCAATCTGAAAGCAAATCACATTAATTAACAGTGGATATTACAAATCTTTTGCATCTGTCAACAATGCAATGCTTAATTGTATGTGAGCCTGTTTTGATTTGCAAAATTATGGGATGGACAAACAACTACATAGGGTTTGCCCTCCAACCACCGGAAGTCATATGACACTATCTTCCAAAGTGTCATGCACTTCCCTGTTTACTCTCAAGCACATCTATACATCTGTAGGAGCTAGAAAACTTGCTTTAAAACAAAAAGCACCAAGACTCTTTAGAAGCTTAATTCAGAGGCACAACAGCATGCTCATAGTCTTATGTGAAACCCTTACGTTTCTACAGAAATTCACATACACACCCAGACCTGCCTCAATGTACAATGTTCATGCCTGTCTATGCAGGCCCCAAGAGATATTCCACATTCTGTGCTTTCTGCATCAAACCAAATATTCAGACTGAAAGGAAAAAACTTCCTTGTATGAGAAACACTTGTATGCAGTACCAAACTGCTGGTTGACTGCTCATACAAGCTTATTGCACTAAGGATATCTCAAGCAAAAGGATGGAATACGAACAGGTGTTACTGTCAGGCTGTACCCAGAAGACTCAGGGCTCAATCCTACAAATTTAGGCTGGCATAAGTAACCTGGCATATCTTCCCACGGCTGTGTGGGTATGTTGGCATCTGCCTGTGCTTTCGCATAATCTCTCTAGGAGTGGAGCAAAAATGCCTTAGAGAACTTTTGTGACATCCCCAGATCAGCACTGAACTTCTGCTGGCCTAACAGGAGGTTATGATTATAGCATCACTATACAATCCTAACCAATTTAGATCAGGGCAACTCACCTGTCTCCTCATTCCTGTGGTGGTGTGGGGAGGCCAACACATACCTGTGCGCTGGCTGAACCCCCACAGGAGTGGAGCAGAAGTATCTTATGGTACTTTTGTGACACACCCAGGCCAGCACAAGACTTGTGCTGGGACTTATGCCATCCTAACTGGGGATTAGGATTGCAGCTCAGTCACACAGCTGCCATTTCCCACCTCCCTCACCTACATTTGTACTCGAAGTAAAAAAAATCTTGGTACAATCCAAAATTCCCACACACATTTCCCCCCAGTTCAAATAAAGAGCTTTGCACATACAATCATAGGTGCAATGTCCCCATTTGTATTTCTTTCCCCCTCTATTTGGGGGGACAAAGACTCACAGAATCTCATATAAGCAGCCCTATGTCATATAACATAGTGGAGGGCAGGGCTTAGTTCATCACCACAGGGCAGGACCCAACAAAGAACTATTTGAATTAAACTGGGCTTTTCTGTCTAGAAACAAAAGCTCTGTTTCACGTGCTTTCACTGTATGAAGTGTGCTGCTAGACATTACAGAACTGGGCCTTTTATGGTGGCATGAAAGGGTCACAAACTTATTTTAGAATAAGCTGTCTAACTATTAGGCAGTGCACAGGACTGTTAACACAGATTCATGATTATCTGGCTCCAAACTGATCAGTACAGGTAGCACATACTTGTCTTCTACTCCTGTAGCTCCAAGTATTACCAGGTCTCTTTCTATGAAGTTGAACACCTCTGTCATCCGCTCTTCCCTCTGCTGTAAGGCAGTTTTCGCCTCAAAAAGGCGTTGCTCCACTTCCTGATACTCCAGATCTGTGAATCTTCTGTAGGCTACACACAGCGTTCTTAACCCTTTCTGTAATACAGACAAAAAAGTCATTCCATCTCAGACAAGTCATGGACAGGTCATCCGACAGCTTCTCTACTGAGGGGCAACATTATAGAGCTAAATGGAAGAGAAGACACTTTTAACATCCTTCCATAAAATTTTGTCATTTTGAACATTTATGTTATTTCTTCTATTTGTATCCCGCTTTTTTCCCATAGTAAAGGGACCCAAGATGGCAAGACTTTGGATTCTTTAATTCAGCTTTGTCTGACAGAAGACAAGGGGATGGAGAAGACGATATACAGGCAGGCTAGTGAAGATGCCTAGATCAGATTCATGCACTGTCTTTGTTTGCTGGATTTACTGTTTCTGTTATTTATGGCTATTTTATTTTTTTAATGTGCTGTTGGCAAGGTTTGTTTAAAACATTTATAACCCCACTTTCCCAATAGCTCTAGGTGATATCTAATGCTCTATGAAACCTTGCTGCTAGGACCTATAAAGGTTCTCCTATGACCATTTTACTGGATCTCTGCCTGTGGTGATGCTAGAGATGGAAAGGTTCATGGTCAAGCTTAAATACTATATTCCACAGGTGAGAGATAGGCAAGCAAGGTTTTTGAAATTAACTGTTTTAACTACTGTAAATGCTTTTATTGTGACTTAGAACTTTGCATTTAATGAAGCCTAACAATTTATTCTATTAAAAATTTAAAAAAATTACAGGTCTGTTGTCTGTGAGAATGAATATTTTCACTTAAATTCAGTCAAATCCAGTCTTACCAACCAATTTACCAAACATTGTGCTCTGAACTCCTAAGGTCTGAGGTGCTTATAGGTCCTCAGTCTCTCCCTGATGGGAAGCCTGGCAGTCTATGAGAAAGTCTAGGAGAAAACCCTACCCATGTAGAACTGGGGATGGGTTCAATGACTGTCAGTTCTGTGGTAAGAGCAAACTAAACCATTTCATTAACACTGGGTAATGGCATGGTAAATAAACAGTGGGTCCTCAAAATGTTGTTTTACAGACATTACCAAGTAAAGTAAATGACTGCCATAGTAACTACAGAAAGTGACTGCTACAAGTTCCAGGGTGGTTTAAGACTGCTTCAATAACTGAAGCAAACTCTAATCTTGTACTTTAAATGTTACTTATAACAATCTATACTTCTAGTTAGGTATAGCTCAAGCTAGGTCTCTCTCATCAAGTTGTAATTAGGCAACAGACTGCATTTGGGTACAAATACTGAAGTAAAAGCTGAACAAGCAAGCTCATTTAAAAATCACAATTGGCCCTCTGCAGCCAATTAGCTCTCCATCTCCTGCAAGTTCTCAGAGTACAGGGAGATTACGCAGATAGGTTTAAGCAATGAGGAAAGGGAGCAGGGAAGCACAATTTTGTAAATGTCTTCTTGTGTCTTGCCAAGCTGAACAACAAATTATAAGCCTCTTTCCCCTCCTCACAATACATAGGTTGTGCTTAGGAATGAGGAAGGGAATCAATTCACTCCGGGATCCTTTAGTTGCTGACTCTATCTTTCCAGAATGGCAGAGAAACATGCACAATACTCCAAGGGCAAAATTACATAATGTCAAGACTAATAGAGATAGGACCATAACATGACTGGTTAACGATAATCATAAAAGATTCCCCTTAGTCTGCAGTTGCTTTTTACCACTTGACATGAACTGAACACATTCTGTGGCAGACATTTAAATATATCCAAAACGATGAGGCCCCAAGTCTGAGGAACAATGGAGTTGCGAACAACTGATATGGACAGTTGATATGAATGGAGTTGTGAACAACTGAAATGTCACAATTGTAAAAAAAAAATCAACAGGTATGGAAATCTGATATCTAAGTCATGATGTGAGACCACAAATTTGGGAACAAACAGCGTTTGGGAACAAACATACCAGATCCAAAAAATAGAGGAATTTTATGGAAGGGAACTGCATCTATCCTAAAGGTTGCTACAACAATAGCAGCACACTGATGCAAATTGAGGGGAGAAGCAGCCTGTCGGGTCATATAAAGCAGTACATTACACAGTTCTGTGTAATGTGTTTGTTCTTGTTAAAGATTTGCCATCAATAACCAATAACAAATGTGTTATACATATTTGAAGATTTTTTTTAACTCAGACTTTGGCCAACTTCAGAGCAGACTTTATAGGTAGTAGAGCTTGATCTCAGGTTCTGTAAGAGAAAGGGGTCAATTAACACATGTAGACTCTCGCAAAGAAACTGTCCCAAGCTGCCTGCAGTTGTGTTTCAAAACAGCTGCCATCAGGAGAATCACAGCAACAGCTCACTTCTTTGTAACTCAGGCCATGCTGATGGCTCATGTGCTCCAATTCCAAAAGATGTCTGCCTGAGGACTACTTCATGTGTGCCATCAGCCTTACCCGCACATTGTACAAAATTAAATTAGGGCAAGGGGGCTCTCAGGTTTGGCAGAAGTGTCATCCAGATCCACTAACGCAAAAGCAAATATTCTCACATACCAATGCAAACTCATCCACGTGAATTCTTGTTTTTTCTATTTCTCCATGTTTACTGCAAGGAAGAACAGCAGATTCTGCTCCTTTGGTGAATAAGAGTTTGTCACCTGTGACAAAGAAAAAAACTTCTGTTGTCCATCTACATTATTACAACATTTTTTGGCCAGAAGGGTCCCCTTACAGCAGTTTTAGAACTCTATAGGTGAAATAGCAGAATAGAACAAAACATATAGTAACTGTCACTTCTCTTGGCCTACCTGATGGACTTTCTACAATAACACTCATTCTCCTGCGATTGGCATCAAACTCCAAAACATGTAGCAATTTGTACCTTGAGGAAAAAAATTATTTTTTAATTGGTTAAATAATTTTAGAAATTAAGAAATAAAATAAGCAAATAATTTTTGTTGATTTAAAAAAAAAATTCTTATTTTAATGAAATCATATTTTCATCGGAAACTCCGTGAAAAGGATGGGGTAGAAATTATTAAAATAATAAATATCTGAGCTATACTCTCTGGAACCATTCCTCCCACTCTGGTAGATTTTTAATAACAAGAAAATAATGCTGGAGAATACAAAACTGTCACCTTCCCACCTGCAGTTGGGAGTGATACTGTCCAATGTACCATCTCATTCTATTGCATTTACAGACCAGCATTATAGTTACTATGCTGAGAATCTGAGTAGTTAAAAAAGATCTTCCATAAACTTTTTTACCCTTTCTGAAATCAAAGACAAATTGATCGGAACTGACTTTTGACAAACTAGCTTTTTGCAACACTTGCCGGCTGTGATAGAAACAAATCTTACGCTTAAGATTTATTATAGAATCTTTACAAGACAAGCTTAAAAAACCATACCCTATTAATTTAGCATTTTTACCTTTCTGGTTTTCCGAGACTTTTAAGCTCCATACTGTCTGGACCTGCTCCAGTAAATACAACACCAACTCTAAGAATTAGAAAGAAAATTCTTAATTAAAAAATAGTTTGATGAAAATGTTATTACACTATAGAGTATCTTCTACACATTATCTAGTGTAGATAATGCATCTCCATATGTCCAACAATTTTGCCTGGATGTTTTGTAAATGTCCTTAAGAACGTGTTCAAGAACTTCTTATCACTCCTCCCAAATCCTCCTCTCCCTGCACTCTCTTGATCCAATGACAATAACTCTTATCCTCTGAGACACAAAGCCTTGCCTTAATCTTGAATTCTTCTCTCTTCCCTTCATTCTTCATATCTAATCTGTCATTGAATAGTAGCACTTCTCCCTCTACAACAAACATACCTTGCAGTTTCCAACAATAAAAATGCTAGTGCACAGTGAGCACCTTTCAACTACTTCAACCTCACTGTCTTTAGGGTGCAATCCGGAGTAACCATAGGGAGTCCTTGCTCTGACGCAAGAACAATTTACTCTGGATTGCAATATGAATTTCCAGAGTTTTCACTAGGTGGTGCCGTAACTACGTCAACATAAATGTCTCTAGCGTGCCCCTATAGTTACTCTGGATTGTAGGGTTAGTTTTCTATTGTCTCATCTTGGCCCCCTCAACTTCATCCAACTTTCTACTAACAAAACAATTCACCTCTATGCTCTGCCCATCACAACTCTCCTTAAATCCCTACACTTACTTCCTGCCTACTCAAGAATGCCTCAGACTTATTGTCAAAGCCCTCCACTCCCCTTACCTCTCTGTACCTATTACATTACACTCCAGTTGGAGACTTCCATTTCTCCATTTTCACTTACCTGGAAGTCTCCTCACTTCCTTAAATGGCATTACTCCCTATGCCCAAAACTCCCCACCAAGATTCCCTGAGGAACACCTTCTCTCATACTTCCTTCAAGTCCTGCTTCAAAATCTGCCTCTTCCACAAAGCCTTTGGCACCACTAGCTTCTATCTCAACCTTACCAATACTAAGCCCAAGTACCAGTTCATTCAATAATCTTTACCATTTACCTTCCCTTCCTCTGTTGTCTTCCGTTCATCTATTTTTACACTGTGGGCCCCTCAAGGCATGAATGTTCTCTCATCTGTTGTACATGGATGGTGTAATATACAAATCTCTTTCCATAGCTCTCTGATACATGAATGGCTAAACTTCAGAACTACAGTGACTGCAGTTGAGACAGAGGGGGCTGTTTTAAACTGCCAGTCTCCATCATCCTTCCCATCCATCCAGAATGTTCCATGATTCAGAGACAAAAGCAGAATGATATCCCCCCATGATATTGTCATTCCTGATAGCTGAATATGGACTTCTGATCCTTACCTGCGAGCAGCTTCAACCAAAGCTTTTTCATCTGGAGAGGAGGCATAGTACTCTAGCTGAGATGATATGCCATTGGCACGCCACAGATGGTCACCAGTGCCGTCTGTTTGGTCAGTATTGATCTGCACTGTATGACAGAGACAAACAGCTTTCAGGAAGAGTTCTTCCTCCTTTGTCTGTTAAAAAAAATTAAGATAGCACTATGTAAGAAATTCAGACAAATTGTCTTTAAAAAAAGAAAAAAGAAACTAAACTAAGTTTGGCCCATTTTCAGGCCTTTAATACATTAAGATATAGTGTATTTATTCGAATCTAACATTCATCTTTTGCAGCCAAATTTAGTCTTTAAAATCAGGGTGCGGATTAGATTTGATTGGGCATTAGATTCGAGTAAATACGGTGGCAGGAAACTTCCCAGCAAGTACTGTAATAATAGCCACACTCTTCATTTTATAAAACAGCAATACTCATCTGTAATATGAACATACAAAGCTGCTTTTGAATCAGATCATTGGTCCTCTGTCTAGATCAGTATTGTCTACACCAACTGGCAAAAGGTTTCCATGATCTTTTTAGCCCTACAAGGAGATGCTGAACATGAGACCTTCTTTGTACAAAAGATAGACTGTACCACTGACTCATGGTCCATCCTGAACACAAAAGCAGGCCTCCGTCAGTCTTGAAAGACTATGGTATCGTGCTCAGCGCTGCATACTCTGCACGCGAAGCACGAAAGCCTGGGTTAGATTGTTATGGAGGATAGGCTGTTACCCAAGCAGCAAATCCCCCCTCTCCACGCCACTGAATTAGTCCAATGGAAAGGCAGAGCCAATACGATTGGATCCAGCTGGCATCGCAGAGCTGGGCTAAGGACAGGCACTCACCCTGTCCTGTGGGGCTGACCCTGGTCTCGAACCCTGGCCTGCTGGTTAACAGGCACAGTGTCTTAATCCCTTGAGTCACCCACAGTCCCCTATCTTGAACACAACACCACTCAATTTCCATCAGTGAAGTTACATAATATGAGAACATGTGGAAGAAGCAGAGCCATGAGACAAATTTACACAAATCCTGTTTTTCCCACCTTCTTCCTGACAGTGGTACAAAAAGGCATGTCATCTTAAGTTGTTCGCTTCAAAGAATAGTTAAAATCCAAAATATGCAATATACTGAGAGTATGGATACTAAGCAGGACTTTAGGCTCAAGTTGCACACCTGCAATCCCATGAAAACTTTACTTGGAAATAAAAACGCCACTGAACTTTCGATGGGCTTATTTCTGAGTAAACAGGGAGGGAACCCAAGTCTCAGACATTGCCTGCCATCCACCACTGAGCTTCCCATCTAGAATTATTCAAATGTTCTGTTCCTACAAGAACCTTTTATAACATAATCTTATTGAAGCGTCACAAAGATTATAAAAGCCTCAATTCATCTTCATAAAGAAAAAGAAATTCTTACCAAGTGAGGCCTTGTTCCATCTGGAAAATCCTCAATAAGTCCTTCTGGAACCAGCTTGCTATTGATCTCTTGGTATTTGATACCATTAATGGAACACTCACGAAACTGCATCTCATTTTCTGTTAATGTCCCAGTTTTATCTGTAAACACATACTCCACCTAAAATTGTTGAAAAGTGTTGAGATAAAATAAATACAAAGCATGTCTCTTCCCTGTACTCCATTTCTCTATTTGCAGAATACTGACACAGCAATACTGACATTTGCAGAATATTGACACAGCCTGTTGACCAGATATGAACCAAGAGCTGTACTCAAACTCAATAAAACCAACCCCTAGAGAAAAGCTGAGCCTCATTTATAAAATTAGATGACTGTTACGCATGATCCTTTCAGCTGGTGATATTGGGGACTGAAACTGGTGCAAAGCATGTGCTCGACAATTCATCTACTATCTCAGTCCACACAGTTCACTCCATCCTTACAAGGTTCAATAGCCCTACCCGTGGTCACAAACATTATACTAATTATTTATAGCTTCAGAGATTAAGTGCACAATCTTTAGGGATCCCTGCTGGCAGTGGCAGGGTGTCACAAATGTGCCATGAGGCATTTCCAGAAGACGTACCATCAGAGGTAAATATGCACAGAGCCACTTGCTGCTGTGCTAGCACGGGGGGTGTGCCCATTCTTCACCACTTTGCAGTCCATGTATGGTGGGGCATGGTGAGGAGGGGGTGCATAGCAAGGGGAGAGCAGGGAGAGGGAAAGCAGGATATGGGGGAAGGTTCCCACAGTAGCCATTCCAGCAGCCCAGAATTGGGCTGTAAACCATCCACACAGTTGTAAGAGTTAGAAAAATACATTTTAAAATGAAGCAAAAGTTGTCAGGATGATGAAACCAAAGAGCACACTGTGGCAAAATCTTCACTTGTGTGGAATAAACATTATTCTGCTAGAGATATTTAATCATATGGACAATAATTTATTTAAGGTTTTATACCTTACTTTTCCCATGACAAAAGCAAATACCCAAGACAGCTTCAAAGCTTTCATCCTTTAGTCCTCACAACAACTCTATGTGGCAGGTGAGGCTAAGCGTGAAGGACTGGCCCAAGGTCATCCAGTAGATTCATGACTGAGGACAAATTCGAACCTGGATCCCTAACCACTACACTATTCTGACTCTCGGGATTTAACTCACAAACTATTCTAAAATATATCATGCTATCATCGAAAAGGCTTTAAGCCAACTTCTCTACATTTGGCCCTTATCATGTATAGCAACATCCAAAAAAGCAACTAAATTCTTTTTCCAAGAAATGGAAACAATAGAAGCAACTGATTCAAATTACGATATTTAAAAAAAATAATTCAACAATTAAAACTAATAATCATTCTATACCTGTCCCAGCTCTTCATTGAGGTCTGAAGTGTTTACTTGGGCTTTCTCATTTGTTTCTTCATGATAGAGGTCAAGGTCCCAACCAATAAAGAAAGACCCAAGAAATTTCTGCATCTCAACTGTGACATACAGTGAAATGGGTATAATGAAGTTGTAAAGTACCAGGAATGCAAGAAAATCTGAAATAAATCTCAGTATCTACGGAGAGAGAAATGAAGACTGAAATTCACAAAGTGAAACATGTTTCAGAATGCACAATAAATGATACAAAAAGCTGATCAAAAATTTTGTGCAGACAAATCAAATGGATTCTTCCATAGTGTGTTTTGAAACCTCATTTTTAAAGAAATTACTATCTAGAAATTACTATCTTTTGTTTAGACTGACATGCTGATGGGTAAATTGAAACTACAAAATTCAGGGTAAAACTTGGGGTCATCCTGTCCCACCTTTGTGAGGCACATTAGGCTGAGAGAGGTTGACCAGTTCCAAAGTCACCAAGGAAGCTTTGATTTGATTTATTGATTTATATCTCATCTTTCTTCCCTTAAGGGGAACCCAAGGTGGCTTACAATAATTAAAACATATAATGACAATAATATACAGTTTAAAACTGGATAAAAAGTATAAAAACTTTTGAAGATAAAAAGAAGATAAAAAAAATCATTGTAAGAACTATATATATCTAGAGTGGAGATGAGCAGCCACAAGACCCCGGTCCACCGCAAGGCAAGAAATGTCCTTCACCCAGCAAACTGGGCCTGCAGCTCCTGGACTGGACCAGGACTGGTTAACTGGACTGGTTAAGCAGGGACCTGGATCCAATCGTATTGGCTCTGCCTTTCCATTGGACTAATTCAGTGGCATGGAGAGGGGGGATTTGCTGCTTGGGTAACAGCCTATCCTCCATAAAAATCTAACCCAGGCTTTCATGCTTTGCATGCAGCGTTTGCAGCACAGAGCACGATACCATAGTCTTTCAAGACTGACGGAGGCCTGCTTGTTCCCTGACCCAAGTCCAATATTCTAACCACTGCACCCCACTGGAACAGGAAACTTTCTGTAAAACTTGAAATCTGATAAACTGTTTTGTTAAGAATTTTGCACTAGAAACATTATAAACTAATATGACTTGCAGTCTTAGCTAATTCATACTCAAACTGATGCCACATAATGCATCATTATCCTTTTTTAAGTGCTCATGTTTGCTTATAAAGATGGCATTGATTCACGATTCACTATGGCATTGATAACTATGGGAGCACGTAAGAGACTTTTATGTTTATACTTCTTACATCAGAGCAAGGATTCCCCATAGTTACTCAGGATTGCGCCCTCTGGCTACAATCCTAAGGGCACTTTCCTGGGAGTAAGCCCCATTGAATTAAATGGAATTTACTTCTAAGCAGACACAAATTGGATTGCATTATAAGTGATGCCACTAATACCATGATCTCTCATCCCCCTGGACAAAAAGAGAAAGAGGAAAAAAAACACAGTTGAAACTTTCTAAGCCTTTTTGTAAGTTTAGAAAAAAGCTATAATTCTAGTGCAACTGCTGATCATCCCACAAAAGGGACAGATATTCAGGATACTATTACTACTAGAACTACTATTCTTCAGGAACAGAAGACAGCTTCCAGTAAACAAACATTTTTCACATGGCATGGGGAAGATATCACTGTGCATGAAACCCAAATGAGAGCAACTTTAAGAATCCATATCTGTTAGCATGAATACCAATGGTTGCATCTGGTAAGAGCAAGAAAGAGGTACCCAAGAGATGGTATGGAATACTGGAAAGATGGAAAGTACAAGACCCACACAAGACTCACATAACCCAATGACAATCCCTAAAAGCAAAGATACATAAAAACATCACATTACCTTACTGCTGTTTCTTTCATGTTCCGTTTTATGGTTATACCAAGGCTCATTCCACTTATCTTCGGACTGCCAAGCATATTTCAATATTGTACTTAAGATGGCTTCGAAAAGGAGGATTATTAGGTAGAGAATCAAAAAAGAATTCATAGACCTAAAACCAAAACAAAATGGATGAATGCTGATCTAATGCACAAAGTATTCATAATATCAAAATTACTCTGTAAAAAAAAAGCTTTACTAGAAAGAATTTGAGATCAATCGGTGCCCAAGATAAAGCTATTCTCTTCCCTGCTATTATTACTACATCGGGTTTCATTTTTACACGTGGATGCCCCCATTATAATTGAATTCTCCAGGCATGATAATTGATCTCTTACATTCTGAAAATACAAACAAGGTGTGGATATTTTTGCTTCTGTCATTAGGAGCAAATGAGTTTCAAAGTGAGAACAATTAAATAAATATTTCTAGCCATCATCTGCTTAATGATGTCACTTCCAGCCTCACCAGCTGCACAAATGTATTAAAGAAGTTTGGCATCCCTGGAGTAGAACAAGTGTATTGCCCAGGAACACACAACTGTACAGGCAAAAATTAAACAACTCTGAATATGATCCTCAGCCATCATTCTTTTGCAAGTGCATTTGCAACTTACAACACAGTTGATAGTGTTTTTCTTTTAAACACACATTATTCCATCATCTACCAACAAAGTGAAGGGCTTTCAAGCACGTACTTTTCTACGGCTGATCTTTTCTGTGACTTGCTTTTGTAATTTAATGCCATCTTTGTCTCCATTCCTGTATATACTGCAACACCTAAGAAAAATTCCAAAATAAAGTTAGCACCTATTGCTAGTCATTTCTGCTTCTATTCTGCTTTTCTTCCATGCTGAAACCCACAGTACAACATATGAAATTATAAGGCAAAGCCACTACCCACTCACTGCGCAGACTATCTGCTTGGTTAAAGGAAAGTGCATCCATCCCCGGATTTTTGCTGTTTACAACACAAGCCAACAAAGGATTATTGTGGAAACCTGAGTTTTAAAGCCCTTGAATTTTGCCTGGAGTGGCAATTTGAGTTTTAAAGTTTAAACTTTTGTTTTGAAGTATTTATATATTTTACTTGTGTTGTTATTCTCCTTGAGCCTGCTTCTGTGGAGAAAGGTGGGATCTTTTATATATGTGAACAAATAAATATATAAAGCCCCGAATTACCTAGTTCTAGGACTGTGCAGTCCTAACTTGTGCTGGATTAGGCAGGCTGGGTTGCCTGCACTGAATCCAACACAAGTACTGTAATTGTTGCTGCACTACCACTAGGAAGGGGACGCTTGTCCCCTTCCCCCATAGAGGGCTGTAGCAGCTGCTCCTGACTGCCCAGGAGACAAGGTTTGGATCTAGCATAACTGTCAGAATAAGTTCTCCATCTGCTCCCTGCCCTCCCAGTCTTGGGCCTCCCTCCCACCTGGGAACACCACTTCCACTTGGATTTTTATGGTACCAAGATGGACTCTGGTCCCTCTCTGCCTGCTCAACAGAATAGCCAGGATTCATATTCCCATTAGAATGATGGAGTAAAAATGGGTCACTTGAGAAAACATCCAACCTTGATTGATGGATATTAGAAAGATGAATAGGTTTGGACTCTAAGGGTGCAATCCTAAACATGTCTACTCAAAAGTAAGCCCCATTGTGTTCAATGGGTCTTACTCCCAGGAAACTGTCTTTAGGATTGCAGTCTAAGTCGCCATGTGGCACTGCTAACAAGACTACCTTCTAACAAGACTACTTCCCACTAACAAAACTACAGACCCTGTAGTATAGCAGTTAAGGAAATCATAGAATCATAGAATAGAATCACAGAATCATAGAGTTGGAAGGGACCTAGTAGGTCATCTAGTCCAACCCCCTACCTGCAGCAGGAAATCCCCCTAGAGCATCCCCAACAGGTGCTCGTCAAGCCTCTGCCTGAAGATCCCCACTGAGGGAGAGTCCACCACCTCCCTTGGCAATCTCTTCCACTGCCGAACCACCTGAACCGTCAGGAATTTTTTCCAGATATCCAACCGGAATCTCCTCTCTTGCAGTTTGTACCCATTGGTTCTCGTCCTGCTTTCAGAGGCAGCTAAGAACAAATGAGCCCCTTCCTCCCTATGACAACCCTTCAGGTATCTGAAGAGGGCAATCATGTCTCCTCTCAGCCTTCTCTTCTCCAGGCTGAACATCCCAAGTTCCCCCAACCTTTCCTCGTAGGGCTTCCCTTCCATCCCACTGATCCCACTGACGGTTAAGGAAATCCCACAAATCATTTTAAGGAACAATTAATCAGGCCCAATGTGACAAGAGACCAGCACATTGCTTGCCTTGTAAGAGTTGATTAGACTCTAAGCCACATTCCCTTAGCCAGACTCAAGAATCTTTGAACAATTAAACAATTATATCTACAAACCAAAAATTTCTTTTGTGTTTTTTAATCTTGCTCCTCGAAGTAAGAGACTTTCAGGCCCAAGTGGTCTGGAGAAAAAAGACAGAGAGATCAAGATCAATGTTTATGGTTGCAGCAGAAACCACAATTTTCCTTAAAGTCTGGGCTACCTGACACTTAACTATTCTGATAGGCCAGAGAAAGCTACAGAAACAGAGCCAAGTTCATTCCAGGCAAAGAGCTATGGATGTCATTTGCAGTTCTCTTTTCATCTCTGGAAATCATCAAAATGATATGTATTAAGTCAAACAAGAAAAGGTAACACTTATTTTGCCTGCAGTTACTTAAAAAAAAGCTGAATATCTGCAGTTTAGAACATTCTTAATTCTATTGTTCATATCTAAGAACTAGAGTATCTGGTTTCATCTGCAAATATTTTCAAGATCCCCGATATATCCTCAGGGTAGATATTTTCACTTGGATGCACCATTCACAGAAATCAGTTCTTACATGAAACTATATATGCTGCTGCATCTTCCTTGCCCTGACTTCCCATTTCATTCATAGCTTTAAAAAAATACAGGACTCTCTAGTTACGTTTCTCTACTCCAACAAACCTAAGTAGATGTATTTGAAATGGCAGCATGCTCTTCCCTCACTACCTTGACACCATTCATCTTCCTTTCCTCCACTGTCTCCTTTATTCCTATTTTTAGTCTGCAATACTCTGAGGCAGGAACCCATCCTTCTACTAGATAATATCCTGCACATCAGTGGTCAGAGTAGTAATAATAATGGATATGCTAAGAAAACCAAACTGAATTCAGGGAGACTTAGGCTGCAATCCTAAAGACACCTACCTGGGAGTAAGACCTATTGAACACAATGGGACTTAGTTTTGAGTAGACATGATTAGGATTGTGCTCTTAGTTATAACTAAACACGGGACACAACCCAAAGATATTTAATTATAAAGTTTTCATAGGATTGTTCACCATTTAAGAAAACTTCAGACTAGGAAATGCATGTAGGTTGGAACAGGGAGAGACGACGTCTTATAAAACTGTCATAACAACATTTCAAGCATAACAAAAAAGCTAGTTTTGCAAGTTAGACCAGTTCAAACTGGTTGAGATGACATCATTAGTAAAAGTAGGAGTTTGTGGCCGCTTCGACAGAACTTAAGTAATTTTGCAACAATAATTTCTCTCTAAATTGGCTCATAAAGGGTAAGCCCAGAGTTAATCAGTTTTCAGTTCCTCAAAGTGAATCATAATATAAAGAAACCTCACTTGGAATGACCAGTGCCTGGAAAGCAAGAAGTGGGAAAACTATTTTTATATGTGTGCACCACAAATGCTCAAGCCCCACTCTCCTCTAAGGGCTCTGACAGAAACTGATATTTAAAACAAAATGTAGTAACTGAGCACAAAATCCGTGGCATCCCTAACTCGCTCAACAAGCCTTGGAGATGAGACTGCAGCTCATGTCACTTTGACAAGTGGAACCTGCAGTAATCCCACAAGTCAGACTTCAGCAACCTTCAGCCCACCAGTTCATACATAATCACAATTCTCCAACCACAAACTGCATTCTCCAGGTGCATCACACCCCTCATTACTGCAACCAAAACACATGGCAATGATAGGAGATATTTGTAGATAACTATTAGACGGTGACCTGTGCCAAGTCAGCCAATTGGCCCATATAACCTGTTGAGTTGGTTTCATTCGGTTGCTGTGGTTCTGATGCTATTGTTTTTAATTGCGATTCTGCTGCACTGTTGGGTGGGCTGTGGGTGGCGCAAGTGGCTAAGGCACTGTGCCTGTTAACCAGCAGGCCAGGGTTCGAGACCCGGGTTGGCCCCACAAGACAGGGTGAGCTCCTGTCCTTAGCCCAGCTCTGCGACGCCAACTGGATCCAATAGTATTGGCTCTGCCTTTCCATTGGACTAATTCAGTGGCGTGGAGAGGGGGGATTTGCTGCTTGGGTAACAGCCTATCCTCCACAACAATCTAACCCAGGCTTTCGTGCTTCGCATGCAGCGTATGCAGTGCCGGACACGATACCATAGTCTTCCAAGACTGACGGACGCCTGCTGCACTGTTGTTCATTACTTACTCCTCTACCTTTCCTCTTCTGAAGCAGATGTTGCAAGGGACTTACAACTACACAAGTTCTCATAATGACTTGCTGTGATTTTGTTATTGAAAACTTTTTCTATCCTACTTTTACATCTTTGTGGAAACTCAAGGCAGCACACAGTGTCAGTACAACACAAACCACAAAGGATATATTCAATGAGAGATATATGAATCTGTATGGTTTTTATTGTACGCTTTTATTGTTGTTTTATTACTCTTCAGATTGTAAGCTACTTTGGGTTTTCCACATGGTGAAAGTAGGTGGGGTATATTTTTAAATCCTAATGCTACTATTATCTCCTCTAAATGGCAGCAGTCAAGATCTCAAGCCAGGGCCTTTCCCACCACAGCTACCGTTGATCTTTTATTGGAGACACTAAAGATTGAGCCTGAGACTTGCATGCAGAACACATTTTCTAACACTGAGCACCTATCTGCCCTTTTAGTTTATCATGCCATCTGAAGACTGCCACACATGGCTGAAAGGTTGCAGTAGGCTTTGTGAATCAGAGTCATGCGGGCCTGATGCTAGCAGTACTGATCTCAACTCAAAACGATCACACAGTTCCTGCCTTATTATACACACATTTTTTTATACATGGATTTGACTCAACACAGCTGGCCACTGCAAATCAGTTCACAAATCTGCTTTTCTACTGTTGTAGAAAGGCAGTTCTACAAGCAATCATTCCATTCTTCAGCTAGCCATGCAACAGCAGGAAGTCTTTTGCATTTCTAATTGTTCACTATAACAGTAAGAAAAGCTGTTTTAAACCATTAGAAAGGGATAAACTTTTTATTTAAACCTTTTTGGTATCATTGAGGAGTCTCAAAATCAACCTCCTGCAGACATTGAGACATGAGCATGGGAGCAATGGAGGAGCAAGAAACCTAGAAGTGGGCCTTTATATATTTATTTCGACTGATTTTTTTTTATCCACAAATTTTTTTAATGCACAGGAGGTTCCAAAATGGAACCCTAGTGCATAATGAGGGACACCTGTACTTAAGCTTAAAGTAACAACATTTGGCTTACCGTACTATATCCTCAATTTGATGACTTATAGTTATCCTTCCAACAAATCTGCAAAAAAGTATGTTTGGAGAAAATACTTTTATAACAACAACGCAAATTACAAATCAGGAATGGTATGTACATCTTCTATCTACCCTTATATCATTTTGATCATACTGTAATAGTAAAGGATTCCATGTAGGTACATAAAGCCATTGATAGACCTGTCTTTCATCTATTTGTACAATTCACCTTAATGCCATTTTAACTGGTAACCATTACCAGCCTAAACAGCCTAAGCCTGAAGTAGTATCTTCTTTTGTCCATTTCCCCCCAAGCTTAAAGTTACAAAGGAAATAGCCTTTCCCCATAAAGGAGGGACTCCAACAAGAAATGATCATTCTTGTTGCCCTATGTTGTAATTTTCCCTTGTCTGTATTAATTGTCATGAGGTGTGGCGACCAGAACTGTACACAGAATTCCAAATATGGCTGCAATATCATATGTATTTGTATCTAAGAGGTAAGGATTATTCCACACATGGTTTTTGGTGTTTGCATGCCAAATCATTGGTGACCTTCCACCAAACCAAATTCATTGTGGGGAAGTAACCTTCATGCATACTCAAAACAAAGAGGGTCACATTATGTTCTTGAAGATTTTTACAAGTTATAGACAGGCCTTTGTTGAGGAGCAAGACTAAACCTGTCCAAAATCCCACTGAACGTGGGTTGTCTGGAGAAGGAAAACTCCCACCTCAAACTTCCACTGCCTTGTGCTATATACCAAAGACTTCAGGAGTCAACCTCGAGGCAAAATCCAGAGCCGGAGTCCTGGAAGCAGTTCATGGCTGTGTACAATCATGTTCTGGTCTCTCCTGCGATGCAGCTGGAACCAATGGTATCGGCTCTGCCATTCCATTGGACTATTTCAGTGTCATGGAGAGGAGGGATCTGTTGCTTGGGTAACGGTCTATCCTCCATATTAATCTACCTAGGCCATCGTACTCTGGAGAGGACACTCAGAGTATGATACCATAGTCTTTCGAGACTGAAGGGTGCCAATGCAAAAAATAAATAATGTTTAATGAAGAGCTTTACATCCAGATTTAACCTGCATTATCAAAAAATGAACCCTTGTGAATTAACAAGGAGTTCAGAAGGTTATGAAAATCTGCTTTAAGATTCGCAGAAATCTCACAATTCAACAACAGGATAACACAAAAACTACTGAATAGAAAAGGAGACCATATATAGTCTTCCCCTGAGTTTCTGAAAAGAGACTCAAACTAAGTGATGTTTTCTCCCACCCTTAACCATTAGTGGACACTGCTATTCAGTGCTAAAATATATGGTCAGAAGTTGAACACTTTGGTCATGCGAACTGGTTTCAACCATTTCTTTGTCTAAAAATAAATACTTCTGACACTATAATGTAGGCACTGAACTGCCCATTACTAACAGCTGAGAGCAATACATGTATACAAAGCTCTATACTGAATAGCCATAAACATTGTTTTCTAAACTTTCTTTTAAAAAACAAGCATAAAAGACCATCACCTGTAAAGATCTGCCTCTGGCTGCTGGCATTCTATAACAGCTACAAGTTTGTCCAAGTTGGCAACGGACTGCAGTACTGCTGTCTCTGGGACTGCAATGTGTGTCTGGAAAAAGAAAAACCCACACAATTTATCTTCCAATAGAAAACAAAAACTAATAATGTCCAATATAATTGGCACAGCCTAAAGGTACATGTATGCACACTTTGAGTACCCCATAATTGTTGTCTGACAAGTCTTTATCCAGCTCTTCCAACCAAGTCACCACGTGGCACTCCAAGTTCTCCAATATATCATCAGATTTGAAAACACAAAGCAAGTGGTGATTTACCTGATTTTGTGATGAATTTTGAATACATGCCTTTAACTAACTTCTCTTGGGTCCTTTCCATTTCATCACTAGATGGAAGATGATTGGCTTAATCTTTTTGGACAGATGGGGCCACTGCCCTATCTGTCACAGAAATCTCACCAAATAACTAGTAGACATGTGGGAAATATACATTGACTACTATGAGACCATAAAAATTTCTTGGCAGTGTATTTTAAAATATTTAATTGATGATACAAATAATCTAAGGGACTTGAATGTGCTTTACATTTGGGCTGCAAGCTTTTGCAGAGTTATGGTATTTTGAAACCAGTCCCACTGAACATATAGTGGGACTTACGTTCATGTAAATTTGCACAGGATCACACTGCTCAGAGAATGTGTAGACTGGTGCATAAAATACTTTCTCATTTGACAATACTATGGATGTAGTGACTTAAGTATAGTTGGTTCCTACTGGTATCTGTCACATTTATGTTTGGAATATAACATGAAACAAAATAAAGTATTTTGGAGAGGAAACCAAAAGGAAAAATCAAAATAACAGATTTTCAAGAGTTTTCACAAATGACAAAAATTTACCAGTAATAATCTCTGAATCACAATGCTATAAAGTTTTAACACATAGTAGTTTCGATTTGTCATTCTCGGTTACAAAAAACAAGATGACCTGGATAAAAACAATACTATTATAAAACAAGTGGTTTTGTTGTAGGTGAACAAAAAAATCACGCTTCCTTTAGTTTCTGCTTAGTTTTAATACTTTGAGGTCTTCCTAGAGAAATTACAGATGAAATCAATACCTTCCTTGTTTGTTCAAGTACCATACAAGGAATTACAAAATACATCAACAACAGTTTTGAGCTTTAAATCTCATTGCTGAAATCTCATTGCTAAATCTCATTGCTAAACTTGCAATACTCAAAAAGTGACAGACCTTAAGATTAGTTTCTCCATCCAAAGTTGCAGTTGTAACGTAACAAGAGCCATTTGCTCTATCAGAGGACAGAAGTACAAGATCAACAGGAAACGTTTCGTCTTTGGCTACTCGGACAATATCGCCCACCTAAGGAAATTAAGAAACAGATACGGACAGATATTTTTATATAGTAAATGAAAATACTGTTAGATAAGAACATTCAAAATTATTTTCTTATCTGCTTTAATTCCAGCTGCCCCAAAAACATTATACACTATGTAAGCCATGAAGATTTATCTGAACAACAAAATGCAAGTTTGTGAAACAGGTGTGTTTCACTTCACAACATACACATACCCGAATGTTCTTTGATCTAGTTTTTACAAGGCCACCACTGCGAACAACATATACTGGAGCACCATTCACTTCATTATCTGATTTATGCCGTAACCAATCTTCATAACCCTGAAAAATTCAAGAAACAGAAGCATTTTGAAAAGATAAGAACCAATAAAAGAGCATCAGATGTACCACTGACAAATGCTAGCCCTAAAATACGCCTGGCAGATTTATAGAGCCAACAAACATATGGTACTTCTTCTGGGTCGCAATTGAGAGGCAGTGTATTTCAGATATTTCAGACCTACTTGGAGAGCTGCAGCCAAGTGCTGGAAACTTGTTCTATCCAGCATTTATTATTTTATGGGGTTCATCAAGGCTTCCTTTTGATCCCAATATTATGCAACAGCTACGTGAAACCACTGGGAGAAGTCACATGGGTGGTTACACTGTGCCATCACCAGTAAGCCAAGGAGTTAAAAATCAGGGGAGGCAAACCTCATATGTGGTCGTTCTGAGAGCCACCCTCTTCTCCTTCCCTTTCTTTAAAGGATTGGAGAAAGTAAGGAGAGAAAGGAGGCCCTCAGATACGGCTGTAAATCACACTGATAGTCAGCACAGTTTCCTACCAATTTGAGGGCTGCCATTTTCTCCTCCCCTTTAAAGAGGAATCATGCCTCAAAACCAGTGGCAGGGGAAAGTAAGTTGCAGTGGTACCACCCCAAGACTGGCACCCAAGCCATTTGCCCCCTATGTCCATCTAAGTACCACTGATACATAACCGGAGAGCAGGCTAATTGTCTCTGACAACAGGAGCATATCCAGACTTTTCAATCAACCTCACTAGCAATGGTCTCTGACATGCCATGATCTCGGGCGCCATGGAATATGTCTATAATAGTGCTTTGTCTAAAGGGCTTTGTCTATAATAGTGCCACAGCTTTAGAAGGCTGGAGATCTTGGGTGTACGTATAGACACAGACCATGTGAGACTAGGACATACTGCAGATGTCCAGGAACCCCTTAGCTATATTAATTTTCCTGAATGCAAGTATGCACAAAGGACAACACAAAGGCTTACAGGCAACACAAAGGATTACAGGCCTAACGATATTTGCTTGAGTGGGAAGAATATGCAACAGGTTGGGTTGGCTGGTTTCTATCACTTCAGGGAAAGTAGACAAAACTTTTGTGAGTTCCAAAGTTGCATGAAGGGGAGTGATGGGTCAATTCTATACTACGATACATTCAGCCTTCAGGATGTACTTATACATTTTTCAAATATGACCTTGATGCGTAAACCACTCCAAATCTTCTTCCCCTGCCTGTAGTGTGAAAATTCATTCTTTTGAATAAGTGAGAGACAGAAGGTAAAAAGGAAATTTTAACAAAAACTGACATACAAAATTTGTATGTTAGTCTGTCACTGTCCACTTATGGGACTTACTGTGTCATTGAGTGTGTGACTGTTAGACAAAATGTACTATGTTAACTTTAAGTAATGTGTAGGATCTCTTAAACATAAAACATCCTTAACATGCTTTTAGCTAGAAACTGGGGGTTTAGTAAAGCATTATTAAATTTCACTAAGATACTTCTCATACCTTAGTGGAATTTAAGAATATGTTAGTTCTGCACCTTAGAAGCCCAGCACTTGGCTGTAATCCTATAAATGCACTCTTTGTTACATTGTAGCTGGTCTGGCAGTGCACAAAACTGTTGTCCAACCTGAAAGTGTAACCCCAAAGACTGAAGGTAAAATTATAAGTTATGTGCAACACAGGACAGTTGCTAAAAAATGGCATCTTTTTTTTAAGTGACCCAATTACATATATGATTATGACATCACCTTCAACCTAAGTCATCCCCGCTCCACATCAATAGGCCGTAGGAAATTACTTCATAGTGACTTGAAGTAAGCAATCCTACATGTTACAAGAGGCAAAGGTAAACAATTTGTTCCAGATGCCATTTTTATGTGCAGCCCTGAACCCCACATAATGTGTAGGTGCACCCCAAATATTTCCACAATACACTGTTACCTGCTTTATGGCTGTCACAGTTATTACAAAAAACAATGGCAATCCACTGGTAATTGGACTCGTAGGTGTGTCTATCATAAGCTAACAGAGGAAAACAAAAGGAGACAAGAGTCAATGCGAGTCATGTTATGATGCAGAAACTGGCTTTTATGAGTCTTTCCCCTGAACACCTGGATCTCAAGAAAATCACTCCACCATCTTAACATACAGTCAGCCTTCTTTCTCTCCTTAGGACATGTACTAGGTCAGGAATGAAGCAAGGCTCTGTCTCACCAAGTTTGGCTGACCTAAGACTGACCAAATGATGGGCAGGCTGCAGTTTCAAGTAGTACTGACTCCCTACATTTCCTCTCCAGGCAGACTGAAAAGGAAGCATGAGAAACAAATAGCCTAGGAACTTAAATAAAATTCACCAGGACAGAATGCAACAGTCAATATATCTTAATCCTCCCCAGGTTATTTTGGCTCATTGCAATTGCTGCAACTACTGTTGTGCTAATGGCAATAGCAACATACAACATTAACAACTTCCTTCTCCTGTGGCTGGAGAAAATGTGCTGTCTTGCAAGAGACACTGTATATTTTCAGAAAAATCAACAGCAAAGCAATTATTCAGAAATTCTATCATTAATCCAAGTGATTTACTACTTTAAGGAGGATTTAACACACCTTACAGAGGGATGCAACAGATTTTATGCAAATGAGCAAGAAAAAATTCAATGCATTAGACATTTAGTAGCTCATCCATGGTGAGGAGCACAGTGTTTGGCAACAGTTTAGAACAGACAGCTGAGAATCTATTTCATACCCTAAAAATTTCATTCATTAAATTCATTAAAAGGAACTGAGATGTAGTATTTTGCATTTCCATTTGCCCTGTTTGTAATCTATATATATATATGTAACTGAAAAGTTTTATAGACAGACTCACAGACTCATCAACGCCCAGCCAAAATCATTGGGCCTAGAAGCGTGAAATTTGTGGTGGGTGTTCCTTCTGCGATGGATTCACCCACTAAGAACCCATTTTCAGAAATTCCAACCGGAAGGGGTGAAAAGGGGTGTAAGGGGTGAAAGGGGGCGCAATTTCCTCCCTATAATTTACTTTGAAGAGTCCCTTACTGAAGGACGCTCTGCCCCAACCGCTAGAAGCATGAAAGTCATCTACTTGATGCACTAGGAGAGAGGGTGCACAGGGAGTGATGGTGCGCGTGGGGGGATGTGCGCGTGGGGGGACAGTGCTTGCGGGGGATGTTGTATGGGGGTATTGTGCATGGGGGTGTTGCATATGGTGCACATGGGGGGACGGTGTGCATTGTGGGTTGATGAGCATGGGGTATTGCGCATGGGAGTTGATGCACATGGGGGAATGGTGAGCATGTGGGGAATGGTGCGCATGCGGGGAAGATGTGCACGCGGAGGATTCCGTATGCGGGGAATTTTACTCCCACACGCGGGTACGTTTTCACTAGTTTAGGAATAAAACTGATCTTAAGGTTATCATCAGCAGTGTCGGCCCAGCAACACAGATCAGCATCAGTGGCAAAGTATGGGTGGTGGAAGACAGAAGCAAATTCAGGGCTTCACCCCAAGTCAGCCACTTGTTGCTACTTCCCTCCAGTCTGCTGTGAATAAGAGATGCACTGACCAGCTTTCTACCCACTAAGAGCAAGCAGAAAGGTGATCACCCACCTCCTTCTGTGCTCTACCTGCACTTTCTTTAATAGGGTCCACACAAACGCCTTCATATGCAGTCCTTTTAAATAAAACTAGAAGTCCTGCACTTCCACATTTGAAAAAATATACTGAAGGATCTCAGTAAGGAGATTTTTTGGGAAAGTATACTTTCAAAAGTATGGGAATGTCATGCATGTCTATGAAGGAATGAATCAGCCACACGGGTGAGGTAAACTGCATGGTTATTTCCACTCACTCATCACCTTCTATTATAGGTAGGTGATGAGGTAATTGTTACCATTTATGCGGTTACTTCATTCATGACACAGATTTGGGTGAGGTTCCCAATGAATGGGGACAAATGATCTGGGTGAGGTTCACAATGAATGGGGACAAGTGTAAATACAGCAAAAGGGTTAAACAGCATTTATAGTATTTAGTACAGTAAGTACAGATCTGGCCAGTAGCTGGCAGTTGTAGTCTTGATATACTCTGTTGCAGACACTCTACTGCACATTACCTTCACAAAAAAAACCCTTATAAATCATACATTATTCTACTTGTGTTATTCCAGGCTATCTTGTGGGTGGAAGTTACCTCCTCTCGATCAATTATGGTCCAGTAATAAAACTGTAGCTATGGGGTTTTTTAGTGCTTCATTTTTATTGCCTAATTTTATTGTAAAATTATAAGCCAAGCATTAAGATTTAATTAACATTGCTGAGTTGCTTATTCTAAAAATACCATACTAAGGTATTTGCTGGATACCCAAGATTCAGAATTACTATATTTTCCTGCTCTACGGACTCCAGAAGCAATATATACTTCTGAAGGAAAGATCTAGCCATCTGCTGGGATGGCAGGGGATGTCAGCCTATGAACCATAAGCCAGATCCATGACAGACTGAGAACCTCCAGACCAATTTGCTGGAGTAATAATGGAGAAGCCCAATTTGCTGGAGGAATAATGGAGAAGCCCAGCCAGGTTTGCAAAGTCCATGCGCAAAAGGCCTTGCCTCCCAAGTCAGAACTGTGCAGCTGCTTTAAAGAGTTCAGCAACCAGAAGTTTTGGCAATGGTTTGATAAAATCACCAACTAAAGAGGTACACAAAGAGAGGAAAGCCTGGAAAAAAGACTAACTAATTCCAAGTGACTTGCAGAGACACGTTAAATGAATACCTAGAAAAGAGAACAATTATCTTTAAATTTCTTTACTGAAAACCTAAATTTCCAGATAATGAGGATTACTTTTCTACATTGTTCTTGTAAATCTTATTTTTGCTGCCTTTTAACGTTATATAGTAAGAAATGTATTTGTTAATTGCCATAAAAGTTATAGCAAGCACAGAGGCATACAATTAAAACCCAGTATCATTCCTGGCAGGCTGGCCATTGCTGTTCTTGCTTGTAGTACCAAGAAGTACTAGAAGAGGTATACCAAGTGTACTTGCTTGTAGTACCAAGAGGTGTTTTTTTAAGGGGGGAGGGGAAGATGGAATTAAGACAAATTTTTTGAAGGATTCAAAGTTCTAACAGATCTCACTATAGAAGTCATTCATGACTCCCCAATGGCAAGACGAAATGGCTTTACAAAGACTGTGGAATATAGCCTTGGCTCTCAATGGCTTATCATGGCCTCAAATGGGTGTTATATACAGTATTGGGAATCTGATTCAGTTCAGTTATTTATTGTCACCAAAGGAACTTCAAGATTACAAAGCATACTTCAATAACCCTCCTTTTAGAAACCTCTATTATATAATTTTAGAGGGGAACTTTAACACCCCGTAGTGTTAATTGCCCTGACTATGTACAAATACAGTGCCATGAAAATGAGATACACCTTGTAACCTCAGTTTCTAAGTCTTGGGCAACATCCAAACCTGTCAAGCAACCTATGGGTATGGTGAGAGGTGGAAGAGAAACTCTCCAGCAATTAAACCTAATATTATAAAGCAATCAACAGCACTCATTCAGCTTCTGCCACCGGACAATAGTTTCTGATCTGGGAATCCAAGCACCATCAACAGTCCACCCACAGAACAACTAAGGTATGTGTTGAGCAGGTTGCTAGAAAAACAAAAATCTTGCAAACTTTCTTAAAATTAAACATAGAGAAAGTTACCCTGACTCATAGGGTGCAAGCCTAAGCATGTCAACTCAGAAGTAAGTCCCATTCTGTTTGATGAGAAACTACAATACAGAGTAACTACGGGAAGACGTAAGAGGCACTTACTCTGGATTGTTCTAAGCATTTCCCATAGGTTTTCCATAGGTAGCATCATAACTATGTCGGTGTATAAGGTCCCATAGTTACTCTGTAACTACAGAGAGTAGCCTTACTCTCAAGAAAGTGTGCTTAGGATTGTAGCCATAGCCTTCTTCATATGCTGCAGGAAACAACTCTTACTGACAAAATTCAGAGGAACTCCCTACCAAATCACTAGACCAAACTAAAAAGGCTGCCCTTTTCTGTTCTGACAGTGATGCTAATGTGTGTCACCATGCATTTATAATCCAAAATCAAAGTCAGACGAGTGCATCTGAGTTTCTTGAATTCTGTCCCATTTGCGGTAAGTGGCATATGGGAACTCATACTATCCAATTAACAGTTCAAAAATGTTTGAGAACCTCTCTCAGCACTGAAAGACGATTTTTAAATCCATGCTATGTTAAGACAATGATCCACACAGTTAAAATGCTTAAGCAATGCTTATAAGACATTATCCCTGAGAAAGAGGGTAAGGTAAGAGCTGGTGATCATCAGGGCTTAGCAAGGATTCCATTTGGATTCTCTTAGACATTGGCCAGCAATATTTGGCTACAACTCCCTCACAGCACTCTCTCTAGAAAAGATTATGGAACCAAATATTCAATTTTGTAAAATTTCAGTATGTGTTCTTCATTTTCCACTTCATGATTGCCAATCACTATATATATATTGCAATCACTAGATACATTGCAAACCCAGCAGTGATTTCCATATTCAAATGATATGTGCTTAAGCAATGATAATTCCATTCAACTTACCTGAACCAAAAATATAATAAGAAAATAGAAATTTGCTATCCTTCTGAACTGCTCAAATAAATTTTTCGGAACAAAGTTCCACACAGTATACTGTAAGAGAAAAGAAGGGTTATTATTCATACTGTTAATTGATACTGTTAATCTCATACTGTTAATGAGATTGGCTTCTGGAATGCTTCAGTTTAAAACAGTGATGATTTTATCTCAAAGAACTTCATTCAGAAACCTTAGAACAGTTATTCCCAAAGAGGAAGTTTGGGAGTCGAAACTGAGCTATGCTTCCGTAAGGGGAGTGATCCTGGAATGAGTCCCCAACAGTGATGCAGTGACTACAAATCCGAAGTGAGCTCCAGGACCAGAATGGGCCTTGTGAAGCCGCATTGAGATCATGGCAGATGCCCCCAAAACATGGGGAAGTCCCTGTGTCCCTACAGTGCTGGGATTGCTATGGCACATTTGGGACCACCTCTTGCTCCCTCCCCTCAACAATTTACTAAGGTCCCAATATTCAAGTAGGACTTTGGGAAACCTAGAATAAAGATTTTAAGAGTAACCCTCTTCCTGAAATATACATGTTAGCCAATTCATTTCCACAGGTTGAAACACACACATTGAAACACACACATCCATACACAGAGAGAAAGCCATATGCAATTGTTTGGCTATACATGGTTTGTCTATCTTAAATTTAGAGTAAGCATTTTTGGCTCTGAATAGCTTTTATGTATGTTTAAAGCTTTTCTGTATTCAGTTATACCACAGACTCATACCAATATCTCTGGTCATTTAGGTCTGTTACAGAAAAATACTACATTTTTCATACTCGATTAAACAGGTAATCCATGGTGCTGTTTTGTACAACACTTCACTTTCCAGAATAGCTCTCCCACTTTATAAATCTCCCAGGTATTACAGATAACATACGGTGACATAGCTCATTGTTGGTTCTAATTCTGAGGTTTTGAACACAGTATTCCATGCTGCTTTTCTGTTAAAGCTGCCTGACATAGGGCACAATCCAGAGTAACTACAGGAGCACGTAAGAGATATTATGTGCACACGTAGTTACTGCACCATCTAGTGAAAACCTATGGGAAATTCATATTGCAATCCAGAGTAACTTGTTCTTACTCTGGAGCAAGGACTCACCATAGTTACTCTGGATTTCACCCAAAGTAAACCATGACAGGTGGAACTCTGCATACTATGTAACTTGACAAAGCAAGCATAAAGGTGGTTAAATTACTCTTACCTTAGAGGAGATTATTCTGTTTTCTGCAAATTTCTGAGGAACATAATGGCCATGCTGGGGAAAACGGTTTGCTATATAAATAGTTCTGGTATCACTTTGATGCGGTGGGTCAAAACCCTGAAAGAAGAAAAGAGTGACTCTGGTTACAACAAGACACAATTGTGTACCATCATCTGAGTTCTACAGTTGGCCAACTGCAGTTGTCAAGCCTCAGCTGCAACAGTCAGCCCTTGCTTTCACTGAACACATACAAGGACAACCCCTTCTGCTGGTCAATCTTGCTTGCAGAGCTTGTATTCAAATATTCTTGGCGAAGATAGCCCATTGCCTGCCAGACCTAACTTCAGAACCTGCAGTAACTTTCCAGAACCAACTCAGCAGTTAAACAAATTAACATAACATTGGCAGCTATTATACAGCAGGACCTGAAGAAGATGCTTGCTATCTTTTCAGCCAAAACTATCTGAGATGCAAAATGCCTTGCCAATGTTCCAAAGAGTGCTGGCAAAGCAACACTTTATTCCTAAACTTAAAGAAATATGTTCCATCACAGAGTGCTTTGATAAAATTTATTTGGAATGAAATATGCACAACAATTTTTTGTACATTTTTCTTTATATCCACAATGGCTCATAGTCATGTATTATGCTTGTAGAAGCAGCTGATACAGAGGTGGGACTTCCCTGCCCCTCTTGTCCAGGAGTATGTGAGGAAATTCGGGAAGGAGAACACTAGGGATTATGAGATGTCCTTTAAAATCCAGGTTGTATTATAAGTGGAAATGTCCTTCCTGAAAGATCCAGATTGGAGAGAAGTGTGAAATTATTTGAAGCAGATGGAGATCTCAGACGGCTGCCCAGACAGTAGAATAAAACTGACAATTTAGATACAGTGCAGAGTATTACTCTCCTAGGAACAAGAAGCGAGTAGCCTGTTGTTTGATGAGTATGTGGCCTGTTGTTTGATGAGCAGGCTCAGAGTTGGGTCTATAAGAACGTATCTGGTGCTGACATGCCATATATATTATGGAAGCTATGTAGGGTAACAACAGAGGGGCAAATCATGATGTGCCAGCTTTAAGGATATTGGATTGACAGGACTAAAAACAACATAAGTTATATAAGTAGGACAGGTCCCAGAATGTGAGGTGGAGGGATTTCTTCTTACTTATATTAAGAAAATTTTTTTATAAACTAGTTAATTAAATTTCTGGTTCTTGGTTGACCATATGAAATTGGCAGTGATTGTTATTCCTCAGGAACTTTTGGAAGGTTTGGGTTAAAATATCTGATAACCTAGTGATTTCCCTTCTTCTGCCTCTGGCCAGAGTTTTGGGGCAGAAACAGGCAGCGGAAGGTGGACACACTTGGAGGACATCAGACAGACAACACTGTAAAGGCTTGAATGGGACGCATAAGCTAGGGAACTGCCTAGGAATCCCTGGGTACAATTGGCAGCAACAACATTACTGCTGTTAAAAATTTACACTGAGGCAACTTTTAACACCATAATCTCATTGTTCTTGATATTCTCTATAAATTCACATAAATATGTCTTACACTTTGAAGTTACACCCTTTCTCTTTCTCCACTCCATCGTCCCTTTGTGCTTTCTCACTGCTCTATGAAATGTTTATGTGTGTGGTGGGCACCAGCCTCCAACTGGAGCTGAGAGGCCAGCACAAGCTTTTCTGCTAGTGGCCTCTGGATTGGTGCCACATGTTTTACAGGAAGGATCCCTAGCACCTGAGCTATGAACCATTATGGACTGTGGGCTATTAAGAAAGCAGAACTAGAACCAATGGGTACAAACTGCAAGAGAGGAGATTCCGGTTGGATATGTGGAAAAAATTCCTGACAGTGAGGGAGGTTTGGCAGTGGAACAGATTGCCAAGGGAGGTGGTGGACTCTCCCTCACTGGGGGTCTTCAAGCAGAGGCTTGACGAGCACCTGTCGGGGATGCTCTAGGGGGATTTCCTGCTGCAGGCAGCGGGTTGGACTAAATGACCTACTAGGTCCCTTCCAACGCTATGATTCTAAGAACTGCAACGTGGGCAGGCAGCCACAGGACTCAGGTAGCCTCCCTGTAGCGCATGCTCCAGTCTCCCTAAGTCCTCCTGTGTGCCTGCCATAGCGTGGCTCCTGTGCCATTTTACATTTTACAGTGGCAGTGCAGCAGACAGTAGGACCCAGGCAGACTGGAGAATGCACTATGGGGAGGTTGTCTGGGACTTGGGGTGAGCAGAAGATGGAGGAGAAGCTGTGCTGCTTCAGTTTCCAGGGACTACAGCTGAGCCTCAGGCGGGCGCACAGAATCTGGACATCCTCCCAGCAGCAGATGGACTTGTGCAAGCTGGCAGGAACATAAGATCATAAGAAGAGCCTCCACTGGATCAGGCCAAAGACCCATCTAGTCCAGCTTCCTGTATCTCACAGCGGTCCATCAGATATCTCAGGGAGCACACAGGACCAATATCTAAGTGTCTTGCCCTGCATCTGGCATTCTGATGTTGCCTACATCTACATCCATCTATGCACACACACACACACACACACACACACACACACACAGAGAGAGAGAGAGAGAGAGAGCACTGTAATGACCCCAAGCTGAATGACTGCCTTTTGAGATGGGGTGGGGGGGTCAGGGGTAGATTTTATCTCCCCATTGTGGGTACACTGGTATCCCTTGCTGCCACCCCCACACTATGCTATTGGCCTGCCGCCACCACCACCAGTACTACTCCTCCCCACATGGAAACATTTACTTCCATGTAACCTGTCCCTGGAGGCAAAAAGCAGCAGATTTGCAACACTTGTTCTATGTGACAAAGTCTTTACACAATACCAACCGTTCAATTAATTGCTTGAAGCTCTGCTCATAGTATCATGAGATCTTGAGAACACAAAATACCTATTTGCATTTTAGCTAAGGGAGGCATCTTTCTGAATACCCAGAATCAACACTCATGATTTTCTCACACCAAAGAATCTTAAGAGTCAGCGCACTGCAGACTATGGATGTTTGTCCTAGATAGTTCTGCATAAGAGCTGCAGTGTTTTAATATTTCAATTTCCAAGCCACATTAAGGGTAACAAGAACGCATCCCAGTTTCCTTAGCAAAAATAGTTAGAACATAAAAATGTTGACTCTTTAAGGGATATAAATTCATAGTTCCTGAACCACCAGTTCTATTACTAGAAGCCGATCCTATAACAAATCAAACGAGCAGAGAACTAACCAAAATTCAAAAAAGCTCTTATCAAATTATTCCAGAGCCAGAAATCTGGTAATACTTGGATTTAGTTAGGACTAAGTTGGCAATTTGCAGCTCATTCCTTTTTCAGGAATAAACACATTTCATTTATTAAATGGTTTCTACCAAAAAAAGAGAGAGAAAAAGTTTATGTAAACAGCTTAGCTGCAATTGTGTCACCTGTATTCTGCCAGGCAGAGATGACCTTGTGTTTCCAGAAGTGCTTTGTCAGATCAATTCACTTACTGTTATCTGCTGGCTTTCAAAACCTTCACATAAGCAATTAAACAAAATGTGTGGACTTTTCCTAAAAGTGAATGCTATGGGAATCAGGTTAAAAGAGTAGCTATAAAAAAATTCTGCTCTATCTTATTGTCTTTGGGGGACTCGAGGCATTATACTGTATCAATTAAACTATTGTCTATTAAGAGCACAATGAAAATAAGTAGCAGAAAACTATAAAGTCATAAGGAGAAGTCAAGCAACTTCAGAAACTTTTCAATTTCTAGCAGAACACAAGTGAGAAGGAAGACAACTATATATAGAAGGAAGGAAAGGCCACGTTTTGAAGGACCTAATAGAGAACCCTAATTTTAATTTTAACCCCTGCTAACTGGGCAAGAGGCACTCTTTCAAGTGGGTGTTCATCCTTTATTTAGCAGTGGGAGAGTAACTGGCCCTCCTCACTCCACCAATGTCTGTTCAAGTGGCTTCTGCTGGTATTCTTCAGCATTTTAGATTGTGAGACCTTTTGGGACAGGGACCTAGTAGCTATTCATTACTGGTAGCTATTAATTTTTTTCATTTTCTTTGTAAACTGCTTTGTGAACTTTTTAGTTGAAAAGCGATAGATAGATAGATAGATAGATAGATAGATAGATAGATAGATAGATAGATAAGCATTTTTAAAAACTGTGATTTAAAAAATGTGATTTGAACGCTATTCGTGTTGAGTCAAATCCATGTATAAAAAAATCCATGATATAACAAGGTTGAACCTGTATTTGCAATAAGCAAAAGTTTTAAAAACACACCACCAAAGTAAAATCTACAGCAGAGTCTTCTGTAGGGGTTATTTAAGATGATATGCCTTATTGACATAAATCCTTTCAAAGGTTATCATCAACAGTTATACACCTCTTAAGGTTACACTGGCACAAGCAAACTAGTAATATTGAAAATTGTTGCAGTCAGAAAAGCAGACTGACTTCAAAATATGTGTGGGAAATTCAACTGTTACCAAGTCTGATCTGAAAAGGCTCTTATTGCCAAGTATACTTAGGGTGCAATCCTAACCGAGGCCAGCCTAACTCATTGGTCTTCCTGTTCCTGTGGTAATGTATGGAGGCGAGCACATGTCGGGGCACTGGCTTAACCTTCCCTCACAAGTGGAGCAAACGTGCCAGGCCAGCCTAACTGGAGATTAGGACTGCAGCCCAAGTTGCATTTATCCTGCCTACACAAGAAATGCAGTCCCCATAGTTTTTAGATATTTTTTCCATGTGAAGCAGATAGCCATTAAAGACAAGTTAAATGCGTTTAAATCACAGTATTTAGGGAGAAAGGAATAGAAGCTGAGACAAACCATAAAAGGAGCAGGATGAGTAAAGATTTATGAATTGAACTGTGGTAACATAACCAAGGCAAAACCAGTTTGTATGCAAAGTAAAAAGAGAAAAGCAACACTTCCTGCCCCCACACATTCTTTAGACTTGCACATGCTCTTACATACATACCACACAGAGTCAGCTTACTACAGGATGAACTATGGAATTGTGGAGAAGTGAGTTTCAGAGGTTGTTCTAAGAGAGTGGTTTCAAATGACTCCAGCTTCTGTGATGCTCTAATTACATGTTTCTATAAAGCTCAAAGGGTCCACTGGAAATAGATGGAACCATGCCAGAGATGCAGCCAGAAGAACCCTCACCATCTGTTCCACATAAATGATGTAACAGTGCCAGCATCCCCATCAGAAAGGCTGGTTATCTGTCAGTGTAACAGTACATTAAAGAAAAATGCTAAAATGTTCTATAAGTTGTCCAAAGGAACCTCAAAGACATTTTAAAGTTCAAACAATTCTAAACTTACACATACAAAATTAAAGCACAACATGAGCCTAATTAGGATTGAGAATAAAAATCTTAAATCTTTGCTCTGTAAACATTTTGTGTCTTAATGGTCATGATGGTTACTTGTCTATAAGCGAACTTTGGGATCAGTAGAACAGAATAAACAATGAAGAAGAAATGTAGGGAAACAATAGTCAGAGTGGAGTGTTTTCTATCATCTACCCAGTGGAGTGGCACACCTAGTGGGGGCAAAGTAGTCAGTTTTGGAGGGAGCATGCAAGGGGTCCTTCCCAAGACAGCCATTCCAGAGCAGGTGAGCAAAATGGAGTTGAATGGCTGTTTGCTCCCCCCACCTGGAATTGGAATTGTAGGACCCCTTGTATACTCTCCCCAAGACTGCCTGCTCCACCCCTCTAGCAATGTCACTGCCCAGTAGTAATTTGTCAACTGCTGTGACAAACAAATGATGAACAAGGTGAGTATCTAGTCTGATCAACTGTGAGTAAGGCTTTAACTTGTTGTTGAAAAGCTGACAATCTTGTTGAACCTTGTTGAATATATATACGGAATATTCAATTATAAGAATTATGGAGCAGCAGTAGCTAAATCCTTTGGTGCCAGACACTGTGGCTGCTCATTTTAAAAAAATCTGTCTATTTTGCACTGAAATTGTAATTTATTAGAACATATGAAGAGCTTTCAACAGATCAGGCCAAAGGTGCACCTAGTCCAGCTTCCTGTATCACACAGCAGCCCTCCAGATGCTTCAGGGAGCACAGAAAACACCTGCATCCAGGTGCCCTCCCCCCCTGCATCTGGCATTTTGAGATTGTCCACCACTACACATACCCCTCATGGCTTGATGGTCCACATACCCATGATGGTCCTTTCCCCAAAGAGTTTGTCCAATCCCTTCTTAAAGGCATTGAGGCCAGATGCCACCACCACATCCTATAGGAGGGAATTCCACAGACCAACTACACACTGAGTAAAGAAATATTTTCTCTTGTCCGTCCTAACCTCCCAACATTCTAGTGTTATGTGAAAGGGAAAATTATTAATAAGGGATTATTATTAATAATGACATTATTAATAATCTCATAATAATTTTAGTGCAAATTGAAATTAATAATTTGCACTCATTTGATGGTTTGCATTTATTTGCACTCAATGATTTACATTCATTATTATGAAATCAGAAAAGGCTTTGGCAGTTGAAAACGATGTATTTATGTGATGGGCTGTTGATGACCTCATAGCACCAATTTTCAGAATAGCCCTGCTAGACAAATGTTAACAATTATCTTGCACATGATTTATTTTGGTATCAGATTGAATAGGCTAGATTAGAACTTCATAATATGCATTTCCATCTTGGAAATGTGGAAAGAAAAGCATGCGGTCTCCATGAAGCAAGAGAGCTATAAGCCCATTCAGCCTGTCAAGCCAATCCAAACATATTTTCCTTCACTTCTGCACCACCTCAGCTTGAACAACAAAAGTCTATCCCATCACCACTGAGAAAACCCAAAATCAGAGCCAATATACCTATGTCTGAAAAATGCTGGGAAGAAAACCGGGAATGGTATTTCCCTCATGTCCTGCTTGTCAGATTCCCAGAGACACTTGGCTGAATAATGGTGGAAACAGGATGCCGGACTAGATGGAGAAATGTGTTTTTCCCAAGACCTCACATTGGCCTTTCCGGATGTTAAGATACACCCTGATTCTACCATGTTATCTCAGTTCAGACACACAAGAGTAGTGCACCCAGTGCTCAACAAGTCACTAATGCAGTGGACCCCAAACTGGTGGGCTGCAACCCACCAACCTGGGAAGCATTGGCCAGTGCCCCTTTATAAAGCAGGAAGGTAGCAATGCAATCCCCAAAACTGCAGCATGAAAACTGAAGTACCACCATGAAGTTTCATGCAGCATGAAACCTGTTTTCCACCACCACCACCACTTTTCTTACACTTTTGCAGGCTTGGAAAAGGCTCCCTGCATCTTCTAGATCAGTGGTTCTCAATCTTCCTAATGCCGTGACCCCTTTATAAGTTCCTCATGTTGTGGGGACCCCCAAACATAAAATTATTTTCGTTGCTACTTTATAACTGTAATTTTGCTACTGTTATGAATCGTAATGTAAATATCCGATATGCAGGATGTATTTTCATTGTTACAAATGAAATGTGTGTTCTATGCACACATTGAACACAACGGGATTTATTTCAGAGCAGGCATGCATAGGATTGGGCCCTGAGGCTGCAATCCTATCCACATTTACATGGGAGTAAAGTCCCCCCTGACTAGAATGGGATTTATTTCAGAGCAGCCATGCATAGGATTGGGCCCTGAGGCTGTCAGTCAGCCCCAGTGCGCATGCAGCTACAGCCAGTGGTCTGGCAAGCCTGACCTGGCCCCCTGCACCATGGGTCTTTAGGTGACCCCCAGGAAACCTCTAGGCGACCCCCAAAGGGGTCCCGACCCCCACTTTGAGAAACGCTGTTCTAGATGCTCCCCACCCTGTTAGCAATCCAATCCTAGGGACTGTATTGCTGTTCTACCCCTTTCCTCTGCAATAACTTAACAGCCCTCCCAACTTCCTTGGAGGATTCTCAGAAGAATTTCTCTAATGGCAGGCAAGCAGTGAATCTTGTGAACCCTTTTGATGCACAGGCACAGGCCAGGACACAGAGCTTCAGAAAAATGTACTTATTAAAAGCTGTCTAGTTCAGATGCAATAATAAAATCTGTTTATTATTAAAATCTGAGTGTCCAAACCCTGTCCTAGGGACTAGATGCGGCCTGCGAAAAGCCTCAATGCGGCCCATGGCAAGACCCCTCTATAAAGCCCCTGTGCAAGCCTTGTAAACCTCTTCAATACATTTTTATGTGCAAATTTATTCAAATTTGAACTGTAATTTAGTTTTCCAGCCCGTCACAGAGTCAGAGAGATGACGTGGCTCTCCTGCCAAAATCTGAATACCCCTGGTTTAGATTATGAACACTTGTTGATTTTTCATTATTTTGCCATTTCAAAACAGTGGGGGTTAGAAGGTTGCACACTGATAAGAATTTAACACTGATGATTAGAAATTCAATGGACAAAACAATTTTGCACTGCAAGAACAAGAGGCAATCAGATAGCAATTTCAAATACAAGCCCCAAGGTCTATCAGTGGCAATTGTTCCCAGACCACTCCTACACAAAATTCAGTACTCTAATGCTGGAATTGATCTGAGGTTGAAAACACTGGAGGAGAGATATTACCTCCACGTGTGAAATCTGAAAACGTAGATAATATATACAGTAATTTGCACATAGCAGAACGACAAATTTGGAAATACCTTAATTTTTGCTGGTCACAAGCATATGGTCAGATCTGTCTCTTTTAGACAGAGCAGTTCTTTTTCAGCCCTACCTAAACATGCCAAGGATTGAAGCTGAGGCCTTCTGCATGCAAGGCACATACTCTTTCACTGAGCAGCCATCCTTCCTCAGGGAAATCATGCTATGTATTGTCATGACATATCAATACAGAAACACAATGTGATGCAGTGGCTGGTTTAGATCAAGTATACTTGTGCAAATACGTATCTTCCTGCTTTGCCAAAACCATTAGGGAAGCCCAGACATTCTCTCCCTTACAGCTAAAATTTTTTATGGTTATATGAAGATGCTATTCTGCATCCACCACTTTCACCCCACTCTGTATATTAGCTAAGATCCATGAAGGAAGTGCGGGGCACAAATCTAACAAACAAGGAATACTGAGAGAAAAAGCTTAATCTCGTGTATAATTTTTGTTTAGAGTCAAACTGTTTTACTTCTCCAAGGATTTCTCCATAGGATGGAACAAGATTAAAAAACTTGCACATAAAGATGTTAATGCCACAATCGGAAAAGAAGATTCACATATGGAATCTTGCACATATTTTTGTCTATTGCATTCAGTCAACATGAGCACATGGTGCACATCTCCATCTAACCCTACAATCCAGAGTAACTACGGGAGCACATAAGAGACTTTACGTGCACCCGTAGTTACTGCACCACCTAGTAAAAACCTATGGGAAATTCATATTGCAATCCAGAGCAAATTGTTCTTACACCGGAGCAAGGACTCCCCGTAGTTACTCAGGATTGCGCCCTAAGTCCATCAAATTATGCAATTTTTTGTTGCTCTGTTGCTTCCCTGGGAACAGTGTTGGGGGGGGGGCGTGAAAAAATTTCCCCTCCCCCAAAGCCTTTACAGCCAGCCTGCACCTTGCACAAGGGATATGTTCCATAATCAGTGCCTAAAGCCAAAATAATGAAAACTCAAAACTTCTTTAAAGCCAAGAACATCTCTGCTAACTGCGTAAGAGGCAGTTTTCAAGTGGTTCTCATCTTATTTAGCAGGAGGTGAATAACCGGCCCTCTGCACCCAAACAGTCTCTTTTCCACTGCCATGTATTTAGAGAGCCCCAAGTTCAACAATTATGTCTGGCTGCCAACTGTTGCCAACTGCCAATTTCAATGCAGTCTGACTGCCACTTGTTGTTTGGTTCACATTTTCGTGGTGTCCGGGGTGCAACATGAGGTGGTGAATCACACCCTACACAAAAGGTGCCTGGTTTTGACCTACCTCACCATCATTGGTGAACTCTGAAAAGGATCCATACCCAACATTGTGTCTGCCAAGTCTCACTGTTTAAGTGACTCACCATAGTGTGACTATGGTGCTCCTCAACAAAATATACATCATATTGTGTCTGAGTGTCGATCAAGAGCTCACACAGCCCCAGTGTCTTCCCCCCCCAATACAGACCACTCTGTCCTTGAATGGCTAGGTGGACTGTTCATTAACATCTGATTTTCCATAAGTCCATGTATTTGCCATACACTAAATAAATAAATTCAGTAGCTGTCCCTTGATGCTCATTTGTATATTTATATTGTGAGTCCTTTGGAGATAGGCAGCCATTGGTTTATTTCATTTTCTCTTACAAACCATTTTGTGAATTTTCAGTTAACAAATAGATAAAACCTATTAATAATATCTTTTTAAGAACTGAAAGCACAATGAGGGAGACACATGGTAACTGAGGGAAGAATAGCTTCATTCTCCCATTTCAGGCTCACCCTGGGGCGTTAACAGAGTAAGCGGAACGGCATGAAGAGTCATCTGCTCTGTTTAAACTGTATTTGTGAGTTTTTTAGGGGGTGAAAATTTTGAAATTCACAACCTAACTTTTAAATTTTCTTGTTTTGCTCTCAATTGTTTTTACTAGTTATTTAAACTTGGGTTTTAACTTGTTTTGTAAAACCCAATTTTGAATTGGGTTGTGTACTGTCTAGCACAGGGGTCTCCAAACATTTTGTCAGGAGGGCCACATCATCCTTTTGACATGGTGTCGAGGGCCGGAACACTAATTTACATTTCAAATTTGAATAAATCTATATATACGAATGTATTGGGGATTACAAGGCTTGCCTAAGGGCTGAATAGAGGGGTCTTGCTGAGGGCCACATTGAGGCTTGCCGAGGGCTGCGGTTTGGAGATCCCTGGTCTAGCATCACAAATATTTAAAATAAAATTACACAACGGGTAATTACCCTTTCGGTTCCTTCCTGCAAGAATTTCAGACATGAAGATAGGGATTAATGCCTCCAGTTCTTCACTAGTATAATACAAAGCTACGTTTCCAGGTCATAACTGCAGGTGATAAGATATTTACCTCCACCACAAAATTATGTTCAAGCTTCAAAATTAGCTTCTGACAATATTTATTCCTGAGCCTATGCAGCTGGCTTCCTAACTGCTTCATTCCCACATGACTGGATTGTTCGGCACAAAGGGCAGCACCCAGCATGTTATGCAACTCAGAGAAAATTCACTCAGCCTAGATATTGAGCACGGTGGCTCCTTCACTGCTGATAAGCAAACATTACGTTCGATTTACATAGCACTCCTTATCTCAGTGATTCTCAGAATTGCCCAGTTAAAGTATTCCAGAAGAGGGAAGGTGAACTATAGCAGAGATAAATTTGTTGGGCCTAAATTCACAGCCAAAGAACCTGAAGTTCTTGCATAGCATTCAATTCACTGTATTATCAGCTCTCAGGAAGCTAAGAAAGGCTTCTCTCAGAAGCTGCAGCATCCTATGATGCTCAAAATACCTTAGCCACAAAGTCTGCTCACTTCATGCCCATCTACAAGAACAACCTGATCTGTTTCCTCTTCCTGTTCACTAACACAACTACACAATTAAGAAGAGGAATTGAAATGGCCCGGCCTCTCAGCTGTAGATTTACAGCCCCAAATATAATATCAGGATTTTTCAACTTTCTCAGCCTATACTTGATGTGATATCCAGTGGTATGCATGGGACCCCAGACCCGCATTGCCTGACCCTGATACAGACCAGCGATACAACCCAACAAGCAGCAGTAGCAGGAGGCTCAGTGCATTTCTTAGGCTTTGCTCAAGTTTTAAAAAAGTTCTCCTGTCGACCCTGAGCCTCTCACAGTGTTTTTTCAGTGTCTGACTTCCCAATCTGGGAGTAACTGGCAATGGCACCACCATCAGTTCATTCTGGTGGAACTTCTAATAGGTAGACCATGCAAAGTGGAGAACAAGCACTAAGAAATTGTGCACTATATCCACTCTACCTTTGCTTACTTAAAGATTCAGTTCAACCCCTTTATAATAATGCTGAGTCATAAAAATCTCTACAAATTCTTTCCACTTTCAGGATTAGAACAATTAAAGCAAAATATTATTCAACGAGTTCAGGGGTGCCCCATAAACATAGACAATCACTTCCAAGGACCCTTAGCAGATACAGAAACTATGGATATGCAGATGCTTGTATTAATAGCACCCCACATTCATTAGCGTTGTTTAAAAGCTAACCAACACAGTATTTCTTGCTTTAAGATCACTATAAGCATTTAAGGAGGCTGCCGACAGACTGAATGGCTGATGAAAATAGACCCAAAACAGAAAAGTAATGGGCACACAGGTGGTACACCCTTTCTTCGGAAAAATGAATCAACTGATGCTGAATCTGCAGATATGGGTAATGGTCTGTATTATACTGGCAAGAATAGCACTCTAGATCCTGACACTTTGTCTCCATTTCTATGCAAGTTCATCATTAAAAACATGAAAAATTTAGGCCATGCATGACTGCATTAATGTATTGGCCTGTATTAGAATGATAGTTTTTATTGCCATTTTCTAATAACATATGCTAAGCAGCATAAACACAATTTGCAGATTTTGGTGCTTGTCCATGTGGACTTCTTATTATATTTGAACATAGTGACAGCAGCTTCTTGCTTATTCATGCACTATGATGAAAGTAATTCATTTATTCTTCCAGAGAACAGAGATGCACTAGAATCAACGTCAAGGCAGTGAATACTAATGAGTTAGAAGCACTTTGTATAAAGCTGTAGCAAAAGAAGCAGTTCCTTTCATTAGAAAATGAAATTATTTTGAGATTCCATCCTATATGTTGCCTGGAAAACCACTGAAATTAAAATAAAAATTAAATACAGAAATTAAAATAAATTACTTTTTCCAGTTAAAAATGATTCTGTGGCTGCATATCCTGGCACTATATAATGTAAGTTTATTTTTAAAGTGATTATTTATTAAAATATCTGTGGACAAGTCACCAAAATAACTACACCCCTACTTAACATTCCCTATATCACCCCTACAGTTCCACCAAATGCTAACATAACCTCCACTTTGGGATAATCACTCCTTCAATTATCCACTGTTTCCAACTTATATAATAAATACTACCACTTGCTTTGCAACTTCCGGTTAAATCCCCAAGTTAACATTCCTGTTGCATTCTGCCAATTGGTTTTAATCAACTACCCTAACCCATACTTCACCTCTACTAGGAGCTGCCTTTTCAACAAATTTGGTAGCAACAAAAGATGTTACCAAATTTACAGATGACACTAAAGTCTTCTGAGTGGTGAAGACCAGAAAAGATGGTGAAGAGCTCCAGAATGATCTCTCCACACTGTGAGAATGAGCAACAAAATGGCAGATCTGTTTCAAAGTAAGTTAAGTGTAAGTTATGTTAAGTGTAATGTAATACACATCGAGGCAAAAAAAATCATATAGGCTAATGAGTTCTGGGCTGTCTGTCACAGATCAGGAAAGAGATATTGTGGTGCTGATGGACAACTCAATGAAAGGACACAATGTGCAGCAGTGGTGAAAAAGTCTAATTCTATTCTTGGGATAATCAGAAAAGCTACTATGGATAAAAAGCAGGCCTCCATCAGTCTTGAAAGACTATGCTATTGTGCTCGGCGCTGCATGCAGAGCACGAAAGCCTGGGTTAGATTGTTACGGAGGATAGGCTGTTACCCAAGCAGCAAATCCCCTCTCTCCACGCCACTGAATTAGTCCAATGGAAAGGCAGAGCCAATACGATTGGATCCAGCTGCGTCGCTAAGGACAGGAGCTCACCGTCTTGTGGGGCTGACCCGGGTCTTGAACCCTGGCCTGCTGGTTAACAGGCACAGCGTCTTAATCGCTTGCGCCACCCACAGCCCTAGAAAAGCTACTGTGGATAAAATGGCTAATAATGCCATTGTACATATCGATGGTAAGACCACACCTGGAGTATTGCATCCACTTCTGGTCACATCAGCAGATGGATGCAGTGGAAGGTGCACAAGAGCGCCCCAAATGATTACTGAGCTGGAGCATCTCCCTACAAGAAATGCTAGTGTTTGGGGCTCTTGAAAAAGGCACCTAAAGGAAGGCATGAGACATACAAAATTATGCAGGGGGTAGATAAAGTGGATAGGGAGATGTTCTTATCTCTTGCACAGAACTGGGGGACATCGAGGACCAAAATGATTACTGGCTTGGCATCTCCCTTATGAAGAAACATTTGGGGCTTTTCAGTCTAAAAAAAGGTGCTTGAGAGCGGATATGATTGAGATATGCAAAATTACGCAGGGAATGGATAGAGTGGATAGTGAGATGCTCCTTTTCCTCTCAAACAACAAGGTGTGTGTGAGTTATCCAAGCATCCACTAAAATTGAGTATTAAAAGAGTTAGAACAGACAAAAGGAGAGATTTCTTTACCAAGCATGTACCGTATTTCCCGGCTTATAAGATGCAAAGGGGGGAAATGTCTTATAGAGTGCGTCTTATAGAGTGCTAGGGCCAATTCTAGTGTGCAGTGCCCCATCATGTCATATGTCTTTGGATTTGTATTGAAGAGCAGAATCCAATGCAAAAAATCAGTTTTGAGATATCTCCTTCCTATAAAAAGTTATGGCCAAAAAAATAAAAACAAATTTTTTTAAGCAAGTAAGAATTTTGGTGTGGAGGGAGGGTAGGAATTTTGCCCTGGGGGTAGGAATTTTGGCCTTGGGGTTCAGGAATTTTAGGTTTGGCATCTGGTCACCTTGACATAGTTGCAATCCTAAGCAGTCTTCCCTGGCTTGAAGACTTGCTACAAAGTAGACATGCACAAGACCTGGTCCCTGCTGCTCCATGCCTGTGCATCCCTCACTCTTCCCTATCTATCTAGATCCCCTCACCTTTCCCTACCTACCAAAAGAAACCCCCCCCCCCATTTATCTGCGTTCCTGGATCATTTGCAATGAGATTTGTGCAAAAGTCACAAACCACTGACACTAGAGATGATGAGTTTTGGGGGTTACCAGAAAATCAGAAGAGTGCTTGAAGCTTAAAGTCTTTCCTCATTTGTTTATGACAGTGATGATGGTTCTTAATACCACTGTTGACTTTACATGGTTGAAATATTATTCTGCTATATTTTATTAAATATATTAGTATACCATTTGGTTCAGATTATTTTTTTCTTGTTTTGCTCCTCTAAACTTTGGTGCGTCTCATGGTCCGGTGCGTGTAATAAGCTGGGAAATACGGTAATTAGTCTGTAGAATTACTTGTCACAGGATGTGATAATGGCATATGGCCTGGACAAATTTCTGGAGGAAACGTTCCTCACAGGTTTCAAGCCATGTGTATATGCAACCTCCAGTTTTTAGATGTAGGCTATATCAAAAGGTCAGGTCAAAGGAGGGCACCTGGATGCAGGAATTTTGTTGTTTTGTATGTTGCTGAAGCATCTTTGGGCCACTGTGAAATACAGGAAACTGGATTAGCTAGGCCTTTGGCTGGTTTCAACAGAGCTCTTCTGTTTTTTTCCAGGCTAGCTCAGGCTTATGACTATCTTTACAATTCTGAATACCACACCTTGAACTGTCACTGAATTCTATTGTAACCTTTTCAATGAAACAATGATAAAAAGACTTTGGAATGCATGTAGTCCGTTATTTCTGATGTCCACAGAGGTCCATCAAACCGCTAACTTTCAGGACTTCCTTGGAAACACCAAGGAAGATCTGTTAGAAGGATATCGGGGCAGACTCACCTTCTTTCTAGTTGCCTTTGCCACGCTTTGCCCTGCCCTCAATCAAGAAGTGGAGGAATGTTTCCATTACTTGAGAGCTATGGTCAAAGTTGGAGTGCCAAGTGGCAAGATCAGTGCTGAGGAAGTCTTGGAAAGTAGGAAAGTCGGTCCAACAGCCGCTCTCACTCACATACCTTATAGCATAATCCTAACTTGTCCTGGAGCAGGCAGGATGGCTTGTCTGCACAGTATCAAATGCAAGTTACTGCTACTGCTGCTGAGCCCTTCTCCCTTTCCCCCTTACCTCAGCTAACACTAAATCAACCCTAGTGGGGCTACTTGGATCTATTCCATGGAAATAGGTGGTGCAAACTAAGCAGCCTGGACTATTTCAAGCTGTCCAGGAATGGAGCTAGGATCTGGCATAACTGCTGGGCCCTGGACCTGCCTCCCACTCTACACTTACCCACCCACTCATCCCAGAAAACCTTAATCCCACCTCCATCCAAATGCTCAACCTGTGTGCTGGCCAAGCTCAGCCAGCACAACTCACCCTATCTTGAGGTCCATGGTGGCAAGGGGAGGCCAGGGCAATTCTATGCAATGACCTCCTCTCCTCTCTGGGTGGTGCAAGTGACATCCCTGAGCCAGCGCAAGGGACTTGTACTGGCCAAAGGGTGCATTAGGTTTGGTTGCATTAGGAGTGCTCATGCGGTGCTGCTACTCTACTCTCTGCTTGGACACTCCAGTAACAGAACTATTCTTCTTCCTCAGGGCAGCTAGTGGAGTGCAAAGTGGTAGCACTAAAAGAAATCTGTAATACAGTGGTATTCAGACATTTAGGCCGGGACCCCCGTTCAAATTTAAAAATCAGTCCAGGACCCCATCAAACTTACTGGGATGTTCTGGGATGTTCTGCCATGACTACTCAGACATATGTCCCATTGTGTTCAATGAGACTTACTCACAAGAAAGTCCATTGCCAGATTCCAAGATGTTGGAACCCACTCTGTTGCAACCCGCCGACCTGAGGTTGCAACCCCCAAGGGGGTGCCGACCCCCACTTGGAAGACCACTGCTCACAGGTGGGCTGAGGCCGGTTCTGACCGGTTCTGTAGAGGTGGTTGTTAATTAGGGGCTGACGCGAACCGGTTGTTAATTGGGGGGCATCATCTTTGAATTGCATGCAAGTGTGTTTGCATTTCTCTTAAAGGGCCTCTGGCTCTGTCTTTCCAGAGCTAAAGTTCTACTCCTCCCTCCCCTCCCCTTCTGAGCCCCCTCCCCTTCTCTCCCCCTCCTTCCCCTCCCTAAGTTTATTTTTTAATTTTAAAATACAAAGAGTGTTCCTTTTACCATCATTCAGACAGAGCATTGTGACCATCCCAGCACATCCAGAGTCTGACTGCTGAGATGGAGGGTGTTTGCATCACTGTTAGCTCCATGCTTTAAAATCAGGGTTAGGAAATACAAACCTCTGGGAGCCTGAGGTGAGTAATAGCAGCAAGCCTTCCTGCCTGCCTCCCTCCTTCCCTGGGTGCCTTTGTAGCCCAGTACTAGGCATGGAGAACTACTCAGTACTACTCAGGAGTAAGCCACACTGTATAGTAGAGCACTGCAGCCTGTGGCCACAATCCTAGCCACACTTTCCTGGGAGCAATTCCCATTGACTATCATGGGATTTCCTTCTGAGTAGCATAGGATTTGAGGCTACTTTCCCATCCAGACTTTCCTGAGAGTAAGCCCACTGACTATAATGGGACTTACTTCTGAGGAGATTGGCAGAGGATTGGATCTCTCCTCCAGCCCTGCCTACTTTCCTGAGAGTAAGCCCACTGTCTATAATGGGACTTTCTACTGAGTAGACATGATTAGGACTGGGCTCTGAGGCTGCAATCGTATCCACACTTACATGGGAGTAAGCCCCACTGACTTGAATGAGAGTTACTTCTAAGTAAGCCTGCATAGGATTGGACTGTAAGGCTAAAATCCTGACCACACAGTTTTGGGAGTAAGCCCCATTGACTTGAATGGTACTTACTTCTGAGTAAACACTGTTAGGATTGGGCTCAGGCTGCAATCCTATCCACACTGTAGACCTTTTGCTCCCCCCACCCCCCAGAGATCTCCCCACCTCATCCTGCCCCTCTGAGAAATCTCTCTACCTGAGATTGTGGGCAGGAAGTATGGGGGGTACCTGAAGAAATAGCCCCAGTTCCCATCCTGCCCCCCCCCCAGGAGCCAAGTCCACTGCCTACTCTGAAGTAAATCCTATTAAAGGTTTACTCCCCTGTGAGGATAGGAGTGCAGCCTCAAAGACCAATCATATGTCTACTCAGAAGTAAGTTCCATTATAATAGTGAAGCTTACTCCCTGGAAAGAAGCTGGTTTCTAAGAGCTTGTAATCCTATGCCTGACCACTCAAAAGTTAATCCCATTTCAATCTATGAAGCTTACTCCCAAAAAAGTGTGCAGAGGAGTGCAGCATTAGAGCCCAATCCTATTCTTGCCTACTCTAAGTCCCATTAGAGTGTGTGGAGCTTACTCTCAGGAAAGTGAATAGGTTTGGAGCCAGATGCTGGTTACTAAGAGCTCAGTCCTTTGCTTGACTACTCAGAAGTCATATTATATTAAATGGAACTTACTTACAGGAAAGTGTGGACAGGATTGTAGCCTTAAGTAGTGGCTTAGAGGCAAACCTCAAACTGTAGATCAGTGTAGACACCACAGACTCTGGTCCTAAACTGTAGATCAGTGTTTCTCAACCAGTGGTATGAGCACCATCAGTGGAACTAGAAGTGTGTCTGCTGGTATTTAGGCACCTGGATGCAAGTGTTATATTGCAGCAAGAGGCTGGGATTCTAAGAGCCCAAATCTTATGTATGACCATTCAGAAGTACTGGTAAGTCCCATCATAGTTATAATGGAGCTTACTTACAGGAAAGTGTGGACAGGATTGTAGTCTTAAGTAGTGGCTTAGAGGCAAACCTCAGCCTGCAGAGGGGACACCACAGACTCTGGTCCTAAACTGTAGATCAGTGTTTCTCAACCAGTGGTACGAGTACCTGTGGAACTTGTGGTAGTGTCTGCTGTATTAGGCACCTGGATGCAAGTGTCATATGTGCTCCCTGAGGCAGCTGGTGGGCTGCTGTGTGATTCAGGAGCTGGACTAGATGGGTCTTTGGTGTGATCCAGTGGAGGCTTATCTTATGCTTTTATGTTCTTATTTGTGGCACACATTCCCCCTCAGAGCACAACAAGGCATAATGCATAGGAATAAATTACACAGAACCCAGGGGCTTAATACTGATTGATGCTGTCACAAGTGATACAATTTTTTGGTAAACTAAGGGTTAAGGTGGCGTGCCCTCCCCTGCCCTGCCCCCTGGCCCCGCCCCTGATCCATCCTGGCCCCACCCACTTCCGGAGAACCGGTTGTTAGGGCAGGCTGGGCCCACCACTGCCACTGCTCTAATAGTTGAAATAGAGGCTAAGTGTTTAAGATACTGCACCTGTCAACTAGCAAGCCAGGTTTTGAGACCCGAGTGCTATAAGGTAAGGTGAGTTCCCATCCCTTGCCCAGTTCCTGCCAACCTAGTAGTTTGAAAGCATGTACTGTCTTTGATTGTATTTTATTACATGTTTTACTGATCGTTTGTTGTCTTGGGTGCCCTTTGGGGAGAAAGGCAGAAAATAAATATATGGCATTTACTCACCGTTTAGCACATGTCTATAGAGGCATCTTTGGACAACGCTGCTCTATGACATAAAATACAGGGAGGAGCACCGCTCCCTAGCATTGGTCATGACTAGCAGCGTAGCTTGTGGAGGGACACCTTTATCTTCATTCATGTTTACTAAGAAGTCTCAATGCATTTTATTCATAAGCACAGCACTGAAAGGCAGGGATTTAATGATTATTGGGAAAGTAGCAAATATCCTTTTTCCCTGACTAGTCTATTAAATCAGGGATTCACTGTATTTAAACTTACCTGTTAAAGGCAAGAACACACTGAACTCTTGCATTCCAAACCACATGAACTTTCAGTGCCTCATACCCACTAGTCCTATAATAGGATATTTGTTCTAATTTAATGGGAAATTATTGTGTTGCTGCAAAGAAATCAAATTGGTTCTGATGGAGTAGCAGTGCAGAGGATTCTTATGGGCCCAAAATGGAGCAAAAGGTGTGCATTTACTCATGAGTAAGCATGTTCTATTCAAAGGGCAGGTCAAGAGGAATGCAATGCAATGAGAATGGTCCAGGTTCAACTAAAACAGGCCCCAATAAACTCTTGACAAGCAGGTTTACCCTACAAATTGACAAGAAAAAGGTACTGAGCCTTATGAAAATGAAACTGAGCCACATGTGTGCATAACTAATGAGTAGGCAGTGCCACAGCATGTACAGAAGGGTTAGTGAACAGGAATGCAAGACCACCAGAATGGTACCAGTTCAATGGACGTGGTGTTCAAATGCTTTTTTCAGTCTTGTAAAGCTAGTGCCAATATGGCGTTGTTTTAAGAAGTATGTCCTGGTGCTTAAACTTTTGGAAACCAGTGAGTTAGAAAGACAGGTAGTAGGCACCCGAGAATAGGTACAATGATTCCTTGGTTTACCAGCATAATTTCTCCTGGAAGTATGCTTGTAATCGAAAACACTTGTATATCAAAGCAAATTTTTCCATAGGAAATAATGGAAACTCATTCATGCTAAAACCCGAAAATAGTCATATAAAAATGATTACAGTACTATAATACAAAATAATAAAGAAAATACAAAATAATGAAAAAATAAAACAAATTAACCTACACATGCAGAGCAATCTTAAGCATGTCTACGCAGAAGTAAGTCCCATTGTGTTCAATAGTTGTTACTCCCAGGAAAGTGTGGTTAGGACTGCAGCCTTAGAGCACAATCCTAATCATGACTACTCAAAAGTAAGCCCCATTGCATTAAATGGATCTTACTCCCAGGAAAGTGTCTTTGGGATTGCAACCTTAGTCTCTCAGGCTGCAATCTGCCCCCTTAAACAGGAGTGAGCCCACTGATTATAATAGGGCTAACTTTAGGGTAGACATGTACTTCTAGGTCTCTCAGGCTCCTTTTCAATACCCCCCCTTCCACAGGAGTAAGCCCCACCTATTATAATAGGGCTTACTTTAAACATGCTACGTCACAATCCTAACCATGTCTACCCAAAAGCAAGCCCCATTGTGTTAAATGGGTCGTACTCACAGGAAAGTGTCTTTAGGATTGTAACCTATGTCTCTCAGGTTCCTTTCCATTGCCCCCTTACATAGGAGTGAGCCCCATTGACTGTAATAGGCTTAATTCAGAGTAGACTGTAAGTCTCTCAGGAGAGGCTGAGAAGGTGCTGACTGTGTGCCAAAACCAGCCATATCCCAGCCGGGACACTTTTTCACTTGTTTATCAAGACATCGTTTGTATATCAAGTTAAAATTGATTAGAAATGTTTGCTTGTCTTGCAAAACTCTCAGTCCAAGTTACTCTCAATCCAAGATTTCACTGTATTTCTATGAGAGATAACTGTTCTAGCACAACTATTAATTCAAGAAATCACACAGCGATGTAGCAAACATTTCTGTGGTTCAGGTCTATAGGCTCACATGAGCCTTAATTAAAACAATTAAATCTCATAGTGCATTAAGAATTTCTTCATATAGTTTCGGAATGATCAAGTGGTAAACAAGTCGTCCCAAAAAGCAACCAATAACTATAGCTATATGGCAACTCAGTATAAAAATAGGCACTGCCCAGATAACTCTCAGTGGTATATTAGGAATCTCTTTTGGCACCACAAGGCAGTTACAAATTACAATTAAAAATAATTACAAATACTTTAATGAAACAAAGTCAAGTGAAACAAAATAACTAAGAATTTCTGAAATACATGCAGTCTCAATAACAGAATCCAGTTATAGTGACAGTAGTGAGCTCCGGGTGACAGAAAGAACAAAATCTTTATCGACAAATGAGAAAGCAGGTTAATCTAAGTACAGTTTTGTTTCAGCATCAAACAAAGCTAGAAAATTCTACTGAATCAGTATAAACTGTAGCTCCACTGAAAAGGAAAAGCAGTCCATCTGAAGAGTTCAGTTCCTTCTCAAAAATTAACAATCCAGGAACACTGAAACAGGTCAATGCACGCTGATGTAAAAGCTAAATCTATGCACTAAACTTAATCAATTGGAAAATAAATCAATCGGAAATAGTGAATGGAAGCATCACTTTGTGAGACTCAAAACATTTTTCTTCGTGCTGTGCAGAATGTTCTGTACGTTGGAAGTGTACTATAAAGTGTTCTTGTGGTTTATTCTTGTGGTTTATTTTTGTGGACAAACATTTTTAAAAGGCAGTCAATATGAGTGGATGCTTATTTTCTTATGAATGAGTTGCAGATTTACTATCTCAGTAACCTTCTTTTGTATTATTCCTCTGTAGTGTAGGTGCACAACTCATCTGGGGCAAAACTTGCTCAAGGCGTCGTTTTATGTATGCAGCCTCTGGTATAAGAAGCAGGAAGGATGTGGTCCATTCTGAATTACATTTGCTACTTCCCGCAACTTGTTCTAACTGTTTTCAAAAACCTAAGCATTGAGAAGTGAGATAAAAGTAGTGAACAAGACCCAAAACACTTAAAAGATATAGGTTGCAATTGTAAACCCCCTGTAGGGTTACACCAGGGGGTGTCACAAAAGTGCTGGAAGGCACTTCTGCACCACTCCTGGTGGGTTAGGCCAAAGCACAGACATGTACCGGGTTTCCCACACCAGCACGGGAACCGGTGATGGGCAAACTGTACTGGCTGGCCTACATTGGTTAGGATTGTGCCCACAGTCTACTAAAAGACACAGGAAAGAAAAAAACAAATCACAGCCTAATTTCCAAAAGGTACAACCTACTAAAATTAAGCTGAAGCCAACTTCAGAAAGTGATGGTTGAAGAAATCAAATTCAATGTTCACAAACTTTCCCCTGAAACCATGTTTAATTTATCTCCACAGCGAGATTTAGGATTTCCTCTTTCACAAGAAATGAGTTACTTCTCCCAAGGGAAACAAGTAGATAAATTAATCCAAGATGTCACAGCTGATAGGATGGTCCATGATAAGTCACACAGCTGGAACAGCTCTTATGATTTTTCATTTTTAAGTCTTTACAAAGTTATCACTTCTTTCAGTGGCAAAAAGGTATCACTCCAAAAACAACATTGTTTTTTTCTAAATGATGAAAAGTCTCTGCTTGTGATTAGACTAGCAGCTATCTATGCCCCAGCTGCTTCCACCCCAACCTTCCTGTAATGATTAACACTCCCTGTTTCGCTCACCTGCCTCCACTGATTCTACTTCTGTCATCTTCCCACAGGGGAATGTGGCTCTACAAAAGCAACCACAAGTGAGAACGATTCCAGGAACAGGACTGGAAAACCAGACAATACAAAGAAGAAACTCTACCAAAACAGGACAGAACCTGGTCAATCACAAGCAAATATCCCTGTGTTTACACACCGTTTTTGGTACGCTTATAAACACTACTTAAGTTACATTCCTAAAAGCAGCCTGTTTAAGTATAAGAACACCCCTCCTCCTTGGGAATGAAAGCCAGAAAGACATGAAGGTAAATGCCAGAGGGTTAAAGACCACATGCAGAGGTTACCTTTAAAGGTTACCTTTCAGGAAGCAGAAAATGCTCAAGCTAGTGACAAGTGGCAGAGTGTTTACCATGGCAAAAGCCGTTATCCTGCTTAATGGGTTTCAGATCCCCATCTGCCTGGCATGGCATTTTAATAATAGTTTATTTTTAATATTTTTGGCTCTAATTTTTTCCTCCTCATTTGTTTTAAAGAGAAAGCTTTCTCTCCTAAAAACATGTGATCCCCCAGTGGGGTGGGGAGAATGAAAAGTGTCCTGCTCCACAACTACCAAGACTAAAGGTAGTTATTTTGGGGTGACCCCAATCTCCACAAAGTCACAAACCTTCACAAATTTGTCACCATTTGTGACAAAGCTACAAATATTTGGGGAGGAGAGCAGAACTCCCAAATCTTTGGGGAGATGGAACAAGGCATATGAAACAACAAGGGGTGAAAGGAGTGTGTACAGAAATGGAATTTCCTTCTCCCCATACCAGTTCTTTTGGTTGCACAAATCAAGATGAGTTAGGATTTCCACATGGTGTGTTACCTTGTTTCTCATAACTGAACTCCAGTCTCCACTTTAGGAGGCTGGGAGACAAATTACAAGCCACAATTAGAAGGTGAACAGGGCATGTATGGGGTGAAGGGAGGAAGGATGGGTGAAAAGGGAAACAGATGTCACAATCCCAGCAAGAGAATAGGAATTGGGCAAAATGTGGACATACCCATGAGGGGGGGGGGAGGAGAAGAGGGAATTTCTCTTCCAGAATATGGCTAGAAAGTTAAGGGAATAAAGTATGAGGACATCCAAAGCCCCCTTTGGGGGGTGGCGGAACACCAGCAATAAAACAGCAAATGGGAAAGGTGTGGACATTCCCTGTAAAGGATTTGGGAGAAGAGGGAATTTCTCTTACAGAAGGTAGGGGGAGGAAGAAATTGAGGGTAGAAAGTGGGGGTGTCCAGCCCAATTTCTTGGATGAGAAGGAAAGAGAGGAGGAAATTTCTCTGTCAAAAGTGGGGGAAGGAAGGGAGAAGATAAAAGGAAAAGTGGGGGCAGCTGGGGTTGCCAGCCCCAGTTTTCTCAGAAGGGGAGGAAAGATAAGATGCCATTTCTCCATGAGATGGTTGGGGGTAGAAGGGAAATTGAAGGTGGGGATGCCCAGCCTCTTGGGGGGAGAAAGGAAAAGATGCTGTTTCTCAATCAGAAAGTGGGGAGAGGAAAAGGAGGGGAGAAAGTGGGAGCAGGTGGGGGGGGGGTCCAGCCTCCTGTCTGGGGGAAGGGAGGAAATGTGGAGCTGGGAGGGAGAAAGTGAGGACAGCTGGGAGCTCCCCTTTATGTAGAGCAGAAGCAATTTTTCAGTCAGAAAGTGGGGAAGAGGATTTGATAGTAGAAAGTAGGGGCAGCAATCCCCCTTTTCTTGAGGGGGGGAGCAAGAAAAGATACATTTTTTCTGTCATAGTGGGGGGGGGGGTGGGAAAAGGTGACTGGAGGAAGTGGGGGCAATTGAGAGGCAACCAGCCCCTTTTCCTGGGAGGAACTCTCTTCAGAGTGGGGGAGGGAGAAGTTGAGGGTAGAAAGGGGGGTGGTTGGAGGTGTCTAACCCCCTTTCCTTGGGGGGGGGAGAGGAAGGAACACTCCTCAGAGAGAGGCAGAGGGGTATTAACTGGGGG